>JAQNDB010004442.1:0-23780 GCA_029204045.2 Tillandsia leiboldiana
GCCCCCAGTGCCTGGGCCCCGAGCCCGCTGCCCCCCCCCCCCCCCCCCCCCCCCCTCGCCCCCGAGGCCGCCGCCTTCTTCTTCGTCCGCGTAAATCTTGCGCTGCTGTCGTGGTTACAGTGTTTCTAACATTGTGATTGGCTGCCTTGCCTGCCTTGCTGACTGTTTGGTGCCGATCTGTTGGGTTGATTTCATTCTCTGTCTTCCGAAAGCCTCACGCAAAGTAAGTTCGCTCCATTAATCTCACTCCCCTATTATTCCTATATATATTGTGATATTCTATATATTTGGTTTAAGTGAGTGTTGTTCGCATATATAATTGGAAATTAAAATGTATAATTGCTTGTTGCCGCAAAAAAATGACCCAAAAAGGATGAAATCACCAACCTTTTGCAATGATGAAAGTTTCCATATTCATCAGTTGGATGGCAAGGATTTTTAAATCCATTGCAACCCCATGTATAGTTGGAAACTAATTGAGCAAAATTTAAAAAAAAAAACACTATTTTTTGACAACACCCAAGGTTGAGTATCATCCCGTTTGGGCCAACAAATTTAATTCTATATTAATAATTAATTTACTTTACACCAATGTTGGGAAGCAATATCAAGTGTTGCATGATCTTTACCCATAACAAATTATTTTAATCAGATGCGTCCTTGGAAGAGATTTTCTAGGCCTACGCCGAACATCGAACAAACCAAAACTACCGTCAAAATGAGAATATGCAGACAGAAGGTGGAAGTAGTTCGCCCCACAAACGGGAAGAACGCGACACCTAACTGGACCGAATCTATGGATAGCACCCTATTAGCTTTGTTAATAGAGGAGCACACACTGGGGAACAATATAAATGGTACTTTCACACCTCTGGCGTGGAACCGAGTCGTTAAAGAGGTCAATTCTAAACTTAATATCGACCTAAAAAAAGACCAAATAAAGAACCGTCTTAAAGTTCTGAAGAGAACTTTTGCATTATATTACTACTTATCAAACAAGAGCGGCTGGGGATGGGATCACACGAACAACATTCCTACCCCTGGTGATAATGAAGACTGGGAAGCAGTAATCGCGGTAAAATTTTTATTATTTGCGTTAAGATTGTAAGTTAGTAGATATTTAAATTGGTGAAGCAACCCTAATCCTCGTGTCTTTGTCCAGGAGAATCCGGCCTATGCAAAATGTAGGGATAAAACCATTCCCTCATTATAAGGATATTGAGTTTCTGACTCAAAAAAATACGGCAACAGGCACATTCGGGTTTTCCTCTTTTATGCCAATTCCCGAAACTGTTGATAGTTCATCTTCATCTTCTCCTCATGATGAAGATCCAGCTATACCACCCAGCTTTGAGAACATAATGCGGGTTATACATCACGATCGCCAAGTCCTGCTCCTCTAGGACCAAACATCGGTGCTAGTGGAAGTGGTTCAGGGCATAGCTCTGCGGGGAAAAGGCCTCGATCTCCACGCCGATCAAATACCCAGCGTAGAAATGTTGGGAAGCAAAAGGATCAAGGCACTAGTAACCCCTTCGCTGAAATGGTGGAAATTGGAAAGCAAAAGCTTGAGCTAGTCCGCCAAATGTACCAAGTTGAAATTAGCCAACGAGGCAATATCGCGACAATCGAGGACTGTATGGCCCGAGTATATTCTTTACATGGAATTACAGATGATCAGGTAGTGGCAGCCGCAGAGGCATTAAAAGAAGACAAGAATAGGCAAGTATTCATGACAATGAACGACGCGCATGCTATGAAGTGGCTGGATCGCCAACTAGCGAAAGATAGTCTTTTATTTCGACAGTTCTTCCCTTGAATATAATCTTTCGACAGTATTCATGACAATGAATGACGCGCATGCAACATTTGTGATGCTTAATTACATGTTAAATTAGGTACCTGGTAATGTAATATTGAAGGAACATTGTGATGCTTAGTTTTATGTTTAATATGTACCTGGTAATGTAATATTGTAGGAACATTATGATGCTTTACTTTATGTTTAGATTAGGTATATGATAATGTAATATTGTAGGAACATTATGATGCTTTACTTTATGTTTACATTAGGTATATGATAATGTAATATGTACTACTGTTATGTGTTTTATTTGAGGATGATAACCACTATGGTATATATTCGAGACTTGTTATGTTGCCATTATATACTTTACGTATTTGTTTGTAATGTTTAGACAATGTTTATATACTGCGACATATTGCTTGAATACAAACGGCTCTTTGCAGAAAAAATGGAAGCTTCGTTTTATCGCAGGATATTTTCGTCCGCGATCGTTGCGAAATATACTGACGATATTAGATGACGATGACGATTATTAGGAACAAGTCGGTGCGATGCAATATGATCAAGGTGATCAGTACTGATTTTATTCCAATCCCGAGACGTCCATGTCCGAACCAGACCATTTACTGGGCATCAATTTATTGGTGATATATTAAATGGTCATCCAGACCGTGGGTACCAGCATTTCAGAATGACGACTACCACATTCATGCTTTACGAGATGAGCTTGTTGGTAAGGGACTTATACACGCCTCAAGACATATCACCGTTGATGAACAGCTTGGAATATTTCTTTTTGGTATTGGCCACGCCGTTGCAAATAGGGTGCTCGCCGAACATTCCCAACATTCAGGGGAGGACAATCAGTAGATATTTTAATAAGGTACTGCGGGGCATCGTTATGTTTAAAAGACGAATATATCACTCAACCGACAAGCAACACTCATGTTCATCGCGGATCTCAGATAGTACAAATTTTCATCCTTTCAAGGTGATGTATTAAATTTTAAATCATTGGTATTTTATACGATTCATTATATGAGTATTGCCAACGACGGCTTAAAAAAGAAAGATATTGAATGTTCGATGTACATTTGCAGAATGCAATTGGTGCGGTTGACGGGACCCATATTCCGGCGATTGTCAAGTTGAGGGACCAAGCACGGTTTTCGGTGTCGGAAAGGGTTTACATCACAAAATGTGATGGCTGCGGTCAACATTGATCAAGAATTTCTTTTTGTTTGCACTGGGTGGGAAGGATCCGCAGCTGATATGCGAGTCCTCAGATGGGCGTGTGAAACAGGCGGTTTCACAGTACCCGAAGGTAGTAAGAAAATCTGACAATTCACTATATTACAGTTATTAATTTTAATACATATATAATTACAGTATAACTTCTTATTATATTGTGTCGTTAACAGGAAAATTCTACTTGGTTGATTCTGGGTACGCAAACACCGACAAATTTTTGGCGCCGTATAGAGGAGAGCGCTATCATATCAGCCAATTTGATAGTAACGCACGTAGTCGGGTACATCGGAGCGCGAAGGATCTGTATAATCATCGTCATGCCCAATTACGTAATGTGGTGGAGAAAACATTCGGGGTATTGAAAAAGCGATTTAAGATTTTAAATATTGCAACGCCGTTTCCGTTTAGGGTGCAGTGTCTGATTGCAATGGCTTGCTGCGTCATACATAATTTTATTATTAGACATCACGGTAGTGATCGATACTTCAATGATTCGGTTGACCAACATGCTACCGATGAGGAAGAGAATGACGAAGGTATTCAAATTCCTGATGCTTCGTTGCCCAATGCATCAGACTCGCGGCGGGGCGACGCCATTCGAAAGGATATTGCAGATCAATTGTGGAATAATAGAAGTTAGTCCGGCGATAATTATGTACATAAATAAATTATTGTAATAAACAGATGTGTGTATATATTAGTAGGGAGTAATATGGAATTTGTAAATAAAAATTTACAAATATTTATCAAATATACGAATTTGGTGATTTTTTACAACAAATTAAGTTAAAATTAATTATTTAAATTTAATATTATATAATTGTAAATATTAAAATTAAATGTTGAAATTTTTAATTTTAAATTTAATTTTAAGTTGAACAGATTAAAAATTAAATTAAATGTATTAGTTTATAATAATACATTTTAATTATGATTATAAATTTATTTATATTTTCTTAAACCAATAATCTATTAATTAAGACGAGAAAAACAAGGTTAGCAAATTATAATGACATAATAAAGCTCGTTGGTACAAATTTACAAATTTTTATCAAATATACGAATTTGTGAAATTTTAAAAAATTTATATTTAAAATTTATTATTTAAAATTAATATTATAAAATTTTAAATCTTAAAATTAAAATGTTGAAATTTTATATTTTAAATTTAATTTTTAAATTGAACAGATTAAAAATTAAATTAAATGTATTATTTTATAATAATACATTTTAATTATGATTATTAATTTATTTAGATTTTCTTAAACCAAAAATCTATTAATTAAGACGAGAAAAACAAGGTTAGCAAATTTTAATGACATAATAAAGCTCGTTGGTACAAATTTACAAATATTTATCAAATATACGAATTTTGTGAATTTTTAAAAAAATTTATATTAAAAATTATTTATTTAAAATTATTATTATAAAATTGTAAATCTTAAAATTAAAATGGTGAAATTTTATATTTTAAATTTAATTTTTAAATTGAACAGATTAAAAATTAAATTAAATGTATTATTTTATAATAATACATTTTAATTAAGATTATTAATTTATTTAGATTTTCTTAAACCAATAATCTATGAATTAAGACGAGATAAACGAGGTTAGCAAATTTTAATGACATAATAAAGCTCGTTGGTACAAATTTACAAATATTTATCAAATATACGAATTTTGTGAATTTTTTAAAAAATTTATATTAAAAATTAATTATTTAAATTTAATATTATAAAATTATAAATCTTAAAATTAAAATGGTGAAATTTTATATTTTAAATTTAAATTTTAAGTTGAAAAAATTATTTATTAAATTAAATGTATTATTTTAATAAGGATTATAATTTTACTTTTATTTTTTTAAACTATTAATCTATTAATTAAAACGAACTAATCAATTTTTAACAACTTTTATCACATATTAACTCTTGGGGGCAAAAAGGTAATTTACCCTTCTTATCCTCTTTATCCCTCCTATTCCCAAACACAAATTCTCATATCCCCGTTCCCATTCCCAAACGAGATTAAGCTCTAGTTCTCAACTTTATACCTATCCCCGGTTTAGCGGGAACTGGCTTAACCCCGAACCAAACGCAGCCTATGAGAATAGTAAATATGAGATAGCCTGTGCCTGCCTATGCCACATACCCAAAGCCCACAAAGCATTGATTAGCCTTATCCTTTAACATGACGCTGCTGTTCTACAATCATAATCCCCAATCAAGCAAATTCTAACAATATCTGTTTAATCACAATAAGCCTGCCATTGCCACACATAAAGTGCATTTATCCTTTTAATCAAAGAAGCTACTCAAATGCCTAGCGGGTAATCAAAAGAAGAAGGGTTAACAACCACACCCATAATGACAATCCTGACACAGATCCGACATTCGGTCAACCGCCTACTATCCGCAATAGCCGCAATACCCCAAAAGCTAAAATCCAAGCCCCAGCTACACTATGCCGATCCCTGCTCAAACCCGAGCAACAAATAGCCGCCTGCCTAAGGAATAGGGGAAGAAGAGACAATAGGGTTCCTCCTAAGTCAGTCCCAACATATAGTGTAGCGATCAGAAATGGTCTAACTAGATATCCCTGAAATCAAGCCTATCTCCTCATGGAAGAAAGAAGAGGAGTGACAATTAGTGGTTCACCATGTGTACCAAGTAATAACTCCACCTGGGTGTAATCATCATGCTAAATCATAATCCAACCACACATGTCCATAACTTGCTAATCACCCTCACATGAATCATCCACCTATGCCTGTCCAAAATCCTCAAGTGGTACCCTCCCACAAGACGCCTCACAATATCACAATATGAAAGTACATCCCCCTCCCTCATGCAAGGTTAAATGCTAAAACGATGTCCATGAAGCATGTATAAGTTCCAACATGTCAAGTTTCCAATATAATGTTTTCCATATGATAGGCTCACAATTATCCGGTTAAGCATGCATGTCCATTAGGTGACCATTCAACATGTTCAATAAAGGGGATCACTCTAATATTCCTAGTGGGTACATCAGAAAAGAGGAGTAAAGCAACCACCCACCTGGAATTGCGCAACCCAAGGCTGTCCAATATCTCTTTTTCACGCCACAAGTCCAAACAGATAAGCCGCCGCGATCACTGTTCACAATTACCCCAAAACATGCAATTAAACATACAATTATCCTCAAAACATGCTATTCCAGTAATCAGTCCAGAGTTGAGCCTTTTTCACCTGCGAGTTGTGCACAGAAAATTCCCAAAAATATACCGTCGCGATCCTCGCGACGAGCCGGTCGAAACGAGTACCTGCACGCTCAAATCCGAGTTTCCTACACTGAGATATAAATTCGGCAAGGGGACTATCCCAAAGAACTCTGTACTGTAAATTTCAGCACCAAATACTGAAAATAATGCCTTTTTCACCTTCGGGGAAAATCCAGAAAAATCCAAGAAAATTTGAGGATGTTCCTTGCGATGTGTAGATGCAAAATGCCTATAGAATCACCTCAATGCGATGTCCGGTTGCAGAGATATCGCTGAAAGATCGAACCGCTGTCCAAAACTCCATCACAGCAAATGGTGTCACAGTAAACTCAGGAAAACTCCTCGAAAAACATGAAACGAGGGTAAACAGGAAATACCAACATTAAAGCTCTGTCAGTCGCCGTTCCGATGGCACAAGAATCGCCAGAAAATGTGATCGGGGTAGGCCGGGAGAGCTCTCGTATTGAAATGCGACGAAAGGGATACACCGATGAAGGAACGTCGCGCCGTGCCGGAGAAATGGAAATCTCGTAATCCGTGCCGCCGAAAAATCCGAAACTCCACCATATGCTCCCTCTCTTTAAGATGAAGATTTCATCTTCTCACTCCTCGAGAAGATGAAGCCTCAAAAATGGTGAAAACTGCTCTTGAATGACTCTCGGATGGAAAGGAATGGAGGAAACCAAAAATCATTTCCAATAATTCCCTCTGTGTCCTGCCGAACAGGAAACACCAAAAACGGCCAATAAAATGGCGCCATGTGTCCACAGAACACAAAACACCAACCTCAACCAATGGAACTGCGCCACGTGGCCCGACCACGACTGCCCGCGCGCCCAGACGCCTCTGACCGGCCTGCCAGCACAGTTGACCAACCAATAGGGGAATGCCACGTGTCATGCCTCTGCCTAGTGAACTCGGTGCACGAAATTCTGTGGACCGAACCAATAGAAACCTGCCACGTGTCCAAGCCCGGTGCACCATAAACCATGAGCCATCCTGAATACCCCGTGGACCAACTCCCATGAGCCGACTTATCGGGTGATGCCACGTGTCCACCCGCCTCGGTGCACGCCCGCCGCGTGGACCGCCCGCCTGCCCGAGCGCCCGCGCGCTGCCCGCGCCCTACCCGCGCCGCGCGCCGCCGCTTGCCGCCTGCCCGAGGCCGCGCCACCGCCCGCCGGCGCTGCCCGCCGCCGCCGCCTGCCGCCGGCGATCGCCGGAGTTACTGTTCTGGCAGTGAACAGTACCCGAGCACCAAAAATACAAGTGGGTAGTCCGTTTTGACCGTTTTCGCGCGCTGATTCCAAATACGACGTCCATTTCGCCAAATTCCAACCCGATAATTCGCCGGAGGCTCCCGGAAAGGTATTTTCAATCCGAATTTCGCGCCGAGTCCAAATTTGATATCCGATTTGCGCGAAAGCACTTCTAAACATCCGACGGGGTCCCCCGATCACCCACGTGATCCATTTTAAGCCCGAAGTTCATCACTTGAGTCCAAATTGGCGCACGAACACCGCCGACATGCCCCGTAGGCCTCCAGAAGCTGCTGATCACACTGTAACAGCCCTGTAGAATTCCGGATCATTACATCCTCCCCCACTAAAAGAAAGTTTCGTCCTCGAAACTAAAGCAACTCTCAAGGAGTCTCAGAAACCAGGGGTAAGTACTCAACACCGCCGTCTCCTGCTCTCCAGTCACCTATCACTCCCCGTGATTACTCCTCAGCAACAACAACAGCAACAACCAGTACGGCATAGCCCGATTGCGCAATTCCCTCATCTCACGAGCCGGAATTCGCAACGAGCGTCCCTCGTACTCCAAACTCTCGCAGGGCTCCAAAGAAGTGAGTCAATCACGGGCGAGGAGTCCAAAACATAACACTCCTGAGCTGAGACGCAGGAAAACCTCAGGGACTCCATCAAAAGCCTGGGGGAAAAGAACGAACAGCCAGTGCAACACGCACTAAAATCACCCTCTAGAACCAACTCGACCAGGGCGACCCGAAACACCTCTACACAAGCACCCGCACAGGAAAGGGCCCTAACAAGCAGGGGTTCTCACTCGGTCACTCTCTGATACCAACTTAATCTGTCAAAACCAGACCACACGAGTAGATTGCTCAGCCGCAGCCTATCCTCAAAAGGGATCCCCTGGGACACAATCTCAAGCCCTGTACACCACCATGGTCCCACACAGCGCCAGCTATGGAACCGTCAAACTCAACTCCCAATTTAGCTCTTCTGCTTTAGGTATCCGCCACCACAGTGGCCCGGTCGGGGTGATCCTGGATGCTCATCAAAATCCAATGGTAGCTCCATAGCCACTATGGGAGGTATCACCATCACTCGCAAGTCCATCTTCCTCCGCCGACCATACTAAAATCGGCGCTGGTACCAATCTTACCATCCGCTCGTCAAACTCTGCTGGCACCATCCGGTCCAAAAGCCCCTCACCTCAATAGTAACTGCCGATCTCGGCCCATCTCAAATAGCATCTATTTTGACCGGACTTCCACCGCCGCCCCTGCGGCTAAAATACGTAATCCCGGAAGATGTGCTCTCAAAGCTAAAACTTGTACCAAAACCATTTGGCATAAAACTTCATCCTCACAGACCTTGCCACAGCATCTACAATTGCTCCACAAACTCAAGATCACTCAGGGAGGGGGTAAAAGCCAAGATATCCCTAAAAATGCCACTATCAATCCGTTCAAGCCCAACTGGAACACAAAATTCCTCAATCTTAAAGGCAACAAGGCATTAGTCATTCCATTGGCCTCACTGTACTCATAATGCCCCTAGCGTGTCTTGAACGCCATCTTGGCGAAATACTCAGCTGTAAATCCAAACTGGTGCAGGCATCATAATCGATCAACTGCCGGAGCATAACTCCATCAAAAGGTCCTAAATAATACCTGGACCTGCCAGGGCTCCAATCACAAAGGGCTCTCACAGTCGTGTATCAACGACGCGGCACTAGGTCAAACAAACCCTCTATCCATCAGGTCCACGCACCTATGCCCACAACTCTCACAACACTACAAATGATATACAACGAGGTGCTATCGAGGTAGGCGTGGTTCCCAGAACCACGTCAATCGAAATCACAATTTCCCTAACCGGCGGCATCATCATCAGCTCAGGTGGAATCACAACCGGGACCTCACGAGCAACAGGAATATCCTTTTACGTCCCGGTGCCGCCGTAGGCACCTCTCACACTGTCGCTGTAACCTGAGTACCCAAGCAGTCATAACAAACGAGCCTTCCATTGTCTGCCTCGCAGAAAACAAGGTCCTTTCTCTCAGCAGTCAAACATCCTGTGGCACTATGCCAACCAGTCCCAAGCACTGGGTCTAAACACCGAACGGCCACAAATACCAATAAGTCTGCCGACATAACTTATGGCCTCTACTGCACTGGATATGATCCACGAGCCTTCCCCACCTGCATAATACCAATAGTAACCTGTACCCCTAGTGCGCGGGGCAACAACTCTGCCTCTAGTCCATGCAGGAATGCAAAGTGCACTAACTCCGACTGCTGTGACGAAATCACACTTGCGACAACTCAATCCACTACCGGGGCGCCCTCCAACCGGGCGGCACAGATTCATCCACTCGATGCAAGTGGTCGTCGCTCAGCCTGCCAAAATATCTAGACCAATCACAAAGGGAGCACGACCTCTGTCCATGCTCACACTAAGGTGACGAATGTGGTCTCTCGTAGGCAGCCAATCCACGCTACCGCTGCGCCACTCTGATAAAAGGGCTGATGCTGTCATCGGGGTCCACCCAACCTCTGACGTCTCAGAAATCCACCTGGATATCATCGTCATACGACCAGGCACAATTGATTCATGCAATTCCTTATATAATTATCCTTACTAAGCTCACCCCTCAATAACATATATTGCACCCCAAACATGCCTGTTATCAATCACACAGGGTAACATCCCCCTTGGATAAGCTTTGCATAATCCATCCACAAGGCTATCCACCATCCTGGAAGGGAAAACGAAAATGTCTCCGCCGGCCGATCTGTCCTCCAACACCTAGTGCCAAGCGCCTCTATCCAAGACTCGCCTCTGGCGGCAGACCCCTATACAAAGGAGCTGCAACGCTACGCCCCATACACAATGCCTACTCCATCGAGGCATCCAAAATCCAAACGGGGAAATCAAATAACCTGAAAGGTATCCTGATGCAATCCACTCACAGTCAAGCATATCCTATGCGCCATGTCCCCCAAGTCATAGAGCGCGCAGTTCGATAACTGCATAAACCCTTTTTGACACCAGGAGGCTCTCAAGCAGTCTTTCCATCACCACCAACCACGATTCTACCCCAAGAGGCTCCAAACTTAATCCTATGAATCGGGGTGGTTTAACTGCCGAAACTGGCTCAACTGATCAATGGTGTCCCATAGCTCATCCGCTGTCAACAATCCACCCTGCCTCGGCGCCTCGGCACTAACCATTGGCACGGAGGGGCTACTCACTCCCTCAGTACTACAGAAATCCTCGCCCCTGAGGATACTGCAACCGGGTGGTCTCAGAAAGAAGCACTGTCGAGCTGCCCGCTGCTCCGACAACTGTGTCGCTAAAACCAGATGCTCGCTCACTCTGCCGCTGATAGGCCTCTGACAAACCTGTCATCTGGGTCCGGAGTCCTCTGACTCTAATCCGGTATCCGGCCTGAAACAACTAGCTCAGACCCAACTGCTGCACCAAGGTGCGCCCGGGTCAAGGCCCAACGTCGGGGAGACACCGCTCGCCACGACAAACCGCAAATCAGCACACCCCAAACACTCGACCCAATCTAGCGAAAGTCAAAGACATCCTTCTATTTCTGTAACCTTATGTTGTCTGCAGCCAACATACTGTCCCACAGAAATAGAATATGTCGATCCCTCTTCACACACTGGAAGAGTCAAACAAATAAATCGCCGACTTTCGCAAAGTGTCGCGTCTCTCGTGCCCTATCATCCTAGGGTCTGCTAAAAGCCTAGGGTTTCCTAAGTCCCAACTGACCTATCCCTAAGCTCTGATACCAACTTAATCTGTCACGCCCCGGGTGTAAACCAGAACCCGGGCTCGTCCACAGATCCGCCGTGCACACGGTATTTCCCGTGTACACGAAGCGCCAGTAACCTGCTCAGATATAAGAGATATAATAAAAGAGCAATAAAAACAGAGCTGAACTAAAACTAATGCATCTCAGACTGAAGCTGGAAATAAAATACAATACATCTGTATATAAATGATACAGCAGTCTCTCCCAGCTCACAAAATAAATACAACCTGCTGGCGAAAGCCAGTCCCAAAAGTGAAAGTACTACCGTCTGAGGAAACATGGGTACACCAACAGTCCAGCTAACACGCTCACCCTGCCTCGAGATCTACCTACTCAGCCGTCCTCTCTCCTCGACCCGCCACTGAAAGCCCAGTAGCACCCGCAGAAGACACTGCAAAACAAGGGAGAAGAAAAAGAGGAAAGAAGAATGGGGGTGAGAACTACTAGTAAACCAGTAGCCTCCCCTAGTGGGTAAAACCTCAACTCTGACACGCCCACTAGGTCTACCAGAGGCAAAAGGAATAAAGGTGGTATGCAATGAGTATGACTCCTGATGAAAAGCTACCACTAGAATGCCTCTAAAAACTGAGCTAAAAGAATAGCTGAATGTAGTATGCATCAGAATACAAATGCCTGCCTGAATAAACCCAATCTGACCACCAGTAAACACTGGTACTGCCTGCTCTGCCTGCCAAATCGGGTATGCCAGCCTACGCATAACACCGATAGGGGATGAGAGTCCCGAAGACTCGAGGTCTGAAAACCGCACACTCCGGAGTGGCACTCGAGGGGAGCGACCCACACGAGTCAAGTGCCTCAGTAACAAGTATCAAAGTCAGCAGGGCTGGATCATGACTATGACCAAAGTGGGAAAACCCATCCACTAAAGGGAGACCCGATCTCAACCTGATGCAATATAACAAATAGTGGGAAACTCCATCCACTAGAGACCTGATACCCAATCTGATGCATAAGCAACCTCCGGTCAACCGCCCAAGGTCCGCGGTTGCCGCAATACCCTGCCATCAAGCCTGCCTGTCCCAAAACCCAAGATCCTGACTACACTATCCCCAAACCCCCTGCTCGCGCACGAGCTACAAATACCCTGAGCCTCAAATGAAAGGAGAAAAGAATAATAAAAAGGTTTCTCCTATGTCAATTCCAGCATGATAGTGTAGCAAAAAAAGGTGGCCTATCTAGGTGACCATACAAGCATGCAAATGTCCCAAGATGATATAAAGATAAACAGATGTCGATAACCTTCATAATGTTAGAGCATGTAGAGAACAGTATGAGAATAGTAAATATGAGATAGCCTGTGTCTGCCTATGCCACATACCCAAAGCCCACAAAGCATTGATTAGCCTTATCCTTTAACATGACGCTGCTGTTCTACAATCATAATCCCCAATCAAGCAAATTCTAACAATATCTGTTTAATCACAAAATGCCTGCCATTGCCACACATAAAGTGTATTTATCCTTTTAATCAAAGAAGCTACTCAAATGCCTAGCGGGTAATCAAAAGAAGAAGGGTTAACAACCACACCCATAATGACAATCCTGACCCAGATCCGACATCCGGTCAACCGCCTACTATCCGCAATAGCCGCAATACCCCAAAAGCTAAAATCCAAGCCCCGGCTACACTATGCCGATCCCTGCTCAAACCAGAGCAACAAATAGCCGCCTGCCTAAGGAATAGGGGAAGAAGAGACAATAGGGTTCCTCCTAAGTCAGTCCCAACATATAGTGTAGCGATCAGAAATGGTCTAACTAGATATCCCTGAAATCAAGCCTATCTCCTCATGGAAGAAAGAAGGGGAGTGACAATTAGTGGTTCACCATGTGTACCAAGTAATAACTCCACCTGGGTGTAATCATCATGCTAAATCATAATCCAACCACACATGTCCATAACTTGCTAATCACCCTCACATGAATCATCCACCTATGCCTGTCCAAAAATCCTCAAGTGGTACCCTCCCACAAGACGCCTCACAATATCACAATATGAAAGTACATCCCCCTCCCTCATGCAAGGTTAAATGCTAAAACGATGTCCATGAAGCATGTATAAGTTCCAACATGTCAAGTTTCCAATATAATGTTTTCCATATGATAGGCTCACAATTATCCGGTTAAGCATGCATGTCCATTAGGTGACCATTCAACATGTTCAATAAAGGGGATCACTCTAATATTCCTAGTGGGTACATCAGAAAAGAGGAGTAAAGCAACCACCCACCTAGAATTGCGCAACCCAAGGCTGTCCAATATCTCTTTTTCACGCCACAATCCAAACAGATAAGCCGCCGCGATCACTGTTCACAATTACCCCAAAACATGCAATTAAACATACAATTATCCTCAAAACATGCTATTCCAGTAATCAGTCCAGAGTTGAGCCTTTTTCACCTACAAGTTGTGCACAGAAAATTCCCAAAAATATACCGTCGCGATCCTCGCGACGAGCCGGTCGAAACGAGTACCTGCACGCTCAAATCTGAGTTTCCTACACTGAGATATAAATTCGGCAAGGGGACTATCCCAAAGAACTCTGTACTGTAAATTTCAGCACCAAATACTGAAAATAATGCCTTTTTCACCTTCGGGAAAATTCCAGAAAAATCCAGGAAAATTTGAGGATGTTTCTTGCGATGAGTAGATGCAAAATGCCTTTTGAATCACCTCAATCCGATGTCCGTTTGCGGAGATATCGCTGAAATATCGAACCGCTGTCCAAAACTCCATCACAGCAAATGCTGTCACAGTAAACTCAGGAAAACTCCTCGAAAAACGTGAAATGATGGGAAACAGGAAATACCAACATTAAAGCTCTGTCAGTCGCCGTTCCGATGGCGCAAGAATCGCCGGAAAATGTGATCGGGGTAGGCCGGGAGAGCTCTCGCATTGAAATGCGACGAAAGGGATACACCGATGAAGGAACGTCGCGCCGTGCCGGAGAAAAGGAAATCTCGTAATCCGTGCCGCCTAAAAATCCGAAACTCCACCATATGCTCCCTCTCTTCAAGATGAAGATTTCATCTTCTCACTCCTCAAGAAGATGAGGCCTCAAAAATGGTGAAAACTGCTCTTGAATGACTCTCGGATGGAAAGGAATGGAGGAAACCAAAAATCATTTCCAATAATTCCCTCTGTGTCCTGCCGAACAGGAAACACCAAAAACGACCAATAAAATGTCGCCACGTGTCCACAGAACACAAAACACCAACCTCAACCAATGGAACTGCGCCATGTGGCCCGACCACGACTGCCCGCGCGCCCAGACGCCTCTGACCGGCCTGCCCGCACAGTTGACCAACCAATAGGGGAATGCCACGTGTCATGCCTCTGCCTAGTGAACCCGGTGCACGAAATTCTGTGGACCGAACCAATAGAAACCTGCCACGTGTCCAAGCCCGGTGCACCATAAACCATGAGCCATCCTGAATACCCCGTGGACCAACTCCCATGAGCCGACTTATCGGGTGATGCCACGTGTCCACCCGCCTCGGTGCACGCCCGCCGCGTGGACCGCCCGCCTGCCCGTGCGCCCGCGCGCTGCCCGCGCCCTGCCCGCGCCGCGCGCTGCCGCTTGCCGCCTGCCCGAGGCCGCGCCGCCGCCCGCCGGCGCTGCCCGCCGCCGCCGCCTGCCGCAGGCGATCGCCGGAGTTACTGTTCCGGCAGTGAACAGTACCCGAGCACCAAAAATACAAGTGGGTAGTCCGTTTTGACCGTTTTCGCGCGCTGATTCCAAATACGACGTCCATTTCGCCAAATTCCAACCCGATAATTCGCCGGAGGCTCCCGGAAAGGTATTTTCAATCCGAATTTCGCGCCGAGTCCAAATTTGATATCCGATTTGCGCGAAAGCACTTCTAAACATCCGACGGGGTCCCCCGATCACCCACGTGATCCATTTTAAGCCAGAAGTTCATCACTTGTGTCCAAATTGGCGCACGAACACCGCCGACATGCCCCGTAGGCCTCCAGAAGCTGCCGATCACACTGTAACAGCCCTGTAGAATTCCGGATCATTACACCAACTGTCTCCGAGTTTTGACTCCTTCTTGTGGGTCTCCAATGATGTTTGATTCAGGATGATCCTTGGAGATGCGTAACGTTTGTTGTAACGGAGTACTCGGAGGTACATGAGATGATTCCTGCACATCAGATAAACTTGAAGAACCATTAGATGCATCATTAATATTTGAAGTATTATCATGAGAAGATGCACTAACAGGAGTATCATCATCAAGAGAGATATCGAGGGTAGATTTTTCAGATGCAAAGTGAAAAGCTTCATCTACTTTAACATTTATAGATTCTACAATCGTTTTAGATTTCATGTTAAATACCCGATATGCTCTGCTATTCGTAGAATAACCCAAAAAGATCCCTTCGTCACTTCGAGAATCGAACTTACCAAGATTTTCGCGATCACGCAAAATAAAACATCGACTCCCAAAGATACGAAAGTATTTGATATCCGGTTTTCTACTAAACCACAGCTCATATGGTGTATTTAAGGTTCCTGGGCGCAAATACACTCGATTAATGACATAGACAGCGGTGTTCACAGCTTCAGCCCAAAAATGTAGCGGTAAATTCCGGCTATGAAGCATCACACGCGCCATCTCTTGAACAACCCTGTTTTGCGCTCAACAACACCATTCTGTTGAGGTGTATAGGGTGCTGAGAATTCATGTTTTAGGCCGTTGGAAGTGCAAAAATCAATGAATTTGAAATTAATGAATTCTCCACCTCTATCACTTCTAACACGAATGATCTTTTCATTTTTTTCAATCATAATACGATGGCAAATCTTATGAAAAGAATCAAACGTATCAGCTTTCTCTTTTAAAAATGCTACCCATGAAAACCTAGAGAAATCATCAACCAATAAGAGAATAAAGCATTTACCTCCCAAGGATGGTTGACGTGCCGATTCAAAGAAAGAAAAATAGTCTACATAAACTACACAACATTTAATCGTAGAATGATTAAAGACAAGGAAGGATTTCACCTTTGCATACCCAAACCTTTTGAGTTTTGGAGTATGTTGGCAATGGTTGAGAAATTTTCCTTGATGAAGACGTCTTGTATGATTGATCTTTTCTTTTGTCATCGTCTTGTTTGAAGTACTACCAATGTTCTTTTCTTTTGAAAAGTCCTTATTTGAATTCCGGGGAGTGAACTTATTGGTAGCAGTTGCAAGATGTGGTTGATTTGATCTTTGAGCTCCAATCTTGCAATTTCTTTCAATGTGCCCTGCAAAATTACAACGAAAACATACCTTAGTGCTTGACGATTCCGAAGAGGGTGAAGTAGGCTTGTTGTCGTTGGTTGTCGTGAATTCCGGTGTCGGAGGAGGAGATACCGACTGAGGCACAAAGACTGTCCCAACCGAACTAAAATTGTCTTCAGTTCGATTGTATCCGAGGCCGAACTTGTTTGTTTGACCAAGACCAAGAAGTTTATCCAACTTACTCCTTCCAGAAGAAAATTGCTGTAAGTCATCCTTGAGTTGGAGAATGGTCTCTGTCATTTCCAATTTTTCCTGTCGGGCCTCGCCGTAGAGCTTCAAGAAGTAATTCGCTTTGTTCACCATATCTATATAATTCTTCTCGAGTTGCTCATTGGACTCTTGAAGGGAAACATTTGCTTTTATCAGATTATCCCTTTCCACTTCAAGATCGGTCGAGAGAGAAGTTACCCTTTTTACTTCTTCTTCGAGATCCTGCAATCTCCCTCTCAACCCCTTGTTTTGTTTAGCCAGTTTCTTTGAATCCCTCAAAAGTCTGTGGTAGGCTAAAACAAAATCTTCACCTTCCGAATCATCCGATTCATTGTCCGTTGCATTCTTTTCAACAGTGGAGTTGGACAGCGAGTCGGATGTACTTGCCATTAAGCACATGAAGGGTGAAGATCTGGACGCGTGGAATGCCGTTGCGCTTTCTTCTTCATCACTTGAGGATGACTCATTTGACGTTGAGTTGTCATCCCAAGTGACGACTTGCATCGCTTTCTTCTTCGACGGATTCTTAGTTGGACATTCCGTTGAGATATGGCCGTATCCTCGGCACTTGAAGCATTGGACTTGTCCTTCTGTGCTTTTCTTATCCTTAGAAAAGTTCTCTTGCTTTCTTGACTTGTAACTTGAAATACCCTTGCCTTTCTTCGACTTTCCGAAGGATGGAGTTTTACTTGAATTACCCCTTCGAAAGTTGCGGCGAAACTTCCTTGTCAAGAGAGCGAGCTGCTTCTCAAATTCCTCCATAGATAGGTTCTCGTCATCGTCTGAGGAGGATGAATCCGTGTCTTCTTCCTTTGTTGTTTTCAAAGCATAACCTGAAGACTTAGAAGAGGATGCCTTTCCCGAAGAATAGTTAGTAGTAAATGTCATTTCATAAGTTTGTAATGAACCAACTAGTTCTTCTACACGTATTTCGTCCGGGTGTTTAATAGTTTCAATGGCTGTAACCTTTGGGCGAAATCGTTCAGGAAGAGTTCTTAAGATCTTTCTTACAACCTTAAATTCTGGAATCTTCTCTCCCAGGTTAGCACATGAGTTTACAATGTCTTGCAATCATGTATAGTAGTCCGTGAAAGATTCATTTTCTGCCATGAAAATAGAGTCAAATCTGCTCGTAAGCATTTGCAGCTTTTGAATCTTCACGAGGTTAGTTCCCTCATGTGTAACCTGAAGAACATCCCAGATTTCTTTCGCAGTCTCACATGCCGAGACGCGAGAGAATTCAGTTTGAGATAAGGCATTAAAAATAGCATTAATTCCCTTGCCATTGTAAGAAAATGAATCTAACTCTTCCTTGGTCCACTTCGACCTAGGTTTGATGGTGCGAACATCACCAATAATTTCAGTTGGATTAGACCATCCTAATTCAATTGATTGCCACACCCGTTCGTCGATGGAAATTAAAAAGGCTTTCATCCGTACTCTCCAGTACGCATAATTTGTTCCATCAAAGAATGGGGGTCTGTTGATGTTTCCACCTTCAACCATTGTTTACAACCCAATTCCCGCTCTGATACCACTTGTTGGGTTATATGTAATAATAGATCTAAATAGGGGGAAAAACACCTAGAGGGGGGTGAATAGGTGTAAACAATAAACACTCAAAAAATCATTGCGCAATAAAAACCCAATGCGGAAATATAAAGAACACGCAAGATTTTTACGTGGAAACTCCAAACCGGAGTAAAAAACCACGGGACCGATAACACGGTGAAATCCACTAGAATTAAACACGTACAAGGTGATATACCGTACTCACAGACGACTCAACCTTTTCCATACGCTCCTAGTTGATCTTCTCCGCTCGCTCCGCAACGCGTCTCGAATCCACGATCTGCGTCCAACGCCGAATCCACGGCGTCCAACGTCGAATCCACGGCGTCCAACGTCGAATCCACGACGTCTAACGTCGAATCCATGACGTCTGACCGAATCCACGGTCTTCACCCGTAGCACGCTTCGAATCCACGAACGTACCTCGCTCCGAATCCACGAGAGCGGTTGCACCTTGAATCCACAAGGCCAAGCGAGTCCACGCGCCGATTTTGGGGTAAATCGTTGTTTTTGGGTGGTGATGATCCGCCGAATACTTAGATCAAAGATAGATAGGAAATACCATCTAAGTATTCATTAGTTTGATTCAACTCAAGATGTGAGTATGAAAACCTAGAATCAAACTAATCAATATAGATGAAGAAACATAGAGTAATATCTAATGATTTTCTTTCTTCTCTATATGTGGATCTAGGGCCGTATAAGATGATATTTGATTATGATGGCTCTATTTGAATTAACCCTAGAAAAAGAATCATAGAGTCTATTTATAGGTTAGAAACCCTAGGAAGAAGATAAGGATTCAAAAACTGTCGTTTCTGGAAATTTTTCACGACGGCGATCCGGATCGGATTAGCTGTGATCCGGATCGTCGTAACGAGTCAGCCAATTCCAGAGAAACAGGGTCGGGATCCGGATTGTAATCTACGATCCGGATCGTTCATGAATTTCAGGCAAATTCCCATGTTCGGGATCCTTATCGAAATGGCTATGATCCGGATCGGATTGCCAATGAACAAGTACCCTTCGGGATCCGGATTGGACTGTCTGATCCGGATCCTGAACATGTCCATGTCCAGTTCTTGATTTTTATGCGATAAAAAATTCTTCCAAGTGTTCTCCACTACAAGAACTATTCGGATCACCAAAATATTTAGTTAACTTACCTGATCCTTTTGAATTCTTCTTTCTTGAGATTGAGGTATATGATCCAAACTTCATTCATCTTCAATCTTCAAGACCTTAACACTTTCACGAAATGCGCCAAAACAAAATCCGTAACACAAGGAGCGACGATGTTCTCAAAGATCGACCTCCAGTCTGGCTACCACCAGCTTAGAATTAGAGGTGAAGATATACCGAAAACAGCCTTTCGGACTCGTTACGGCCACTACGAGTTTACGGTAATGCCGTTTGGGCTTACCAACGCCCCAGCGGTGTTCATGGATATGATGAATAGGATTTTTAAACCCTTCATGGACCATTTCCGTGGTGGTCTTTATCGACGACTCCTCATCTACTCTCGCACAGACAAGGAGCCGAGGAACACTTGTGAGTAATCCTCCAGACCCTCCGGGACCAGAAATTGTATGCCCAAACTCAAGAAGTGTGAGTTCTGGCTCCGTGAGGTAGACTTTTTGGGACACCATAGTCTCAGCGGTCGAGAATAGCGGTGGACCCGAGAAAGGTGGAATCCGTGACCAACTGGGCCCGGCCAACAACGGTAATGGGGATCCGGAGTTTCCTAGGACTGGCAGGGTACTATAGACGCTTTGTGGAAGGCTTCTCAAAGATAGCCATCCCCTACATCGATTAACCCGGAAAGGGGAGCAATTCATCTGGATGGCTCAATGCCAGAAAAGCTTCGAGAAACTCAATGACAGACTACAACGGGCGCCAGTGCTCTACACCTGCCGAAGCCCGGAGAGGACTATGAGATTTATTGCAACGCATCACGGAGCGGACTTGGAAGCGTACTAATGCTACAAAGGAAGGTCATAGCCTACGCATCAAGACAGCTCAAGAATACGAGCAGAACCTACCCTACACACGACCTGGAGCTCGCAGCAGTCGTGTTTGCCCTAAAGCTCTGGAGGCACTATCTTTACGGAGCGCACTGCACTGTGTTCTCCGATCACCAGAGCCATTAAGTACTTGTTCACACAAAAGGAGTTGACTTTACGGCAAAGGCGGTGGCTGGAGTTACTGAAAGACTACGATTTGTCTATCCATTACCACCCCGGAAAGGCAAATGTGGTGGCCGACGCCTTAAGCCGGAAGGGGCAGACGGGAGAAACGACGATGAGCGCCCCTACCCAACAGAATCGTCTAATTGCGGAGTTCTCGCAATGAGACTGGAGGTAGTGCCGGCGGGTACGGTTACGCAACTCCTATCCTTAGTAGTTAAGCCTACTTTGATCGAGAGGATCTTAGAAGGCCAGTCAACGGACCACACAATTGCAACTTGTGGGGACAAAATATCCTCAGAACAAGGGGGCGATTTTATGATTGTGCACGAATAACGCAATAAGGTCTCGGGGACAAATCGTGTGCCCGACGTACCGGATATAAAGAAAGAAATTCTGACAGACGTGCATAGTGCTCCCTACGCTGCGATCCTAGTGGTACGAAGAGTTATAAAGACCGTAGGCAGACCTTTTGGTGGCTAAATTGAAGGGGACGTGACGAAATTTGTTGGCACATTGTTGTGTATGTCAACAAGTGAAGGTGAACACCAGCGCCCGGCGGGGATAACTACAGCCATTGCCCGTACCGGAATGGAAATGGGAATGGATTACCATGGACCTTCGTGACTGGATTTCCCCGATCGCAACAAGGACACGACGCGATAATGGGTCATAGTGGATCGTTTGACGAAATTCGGCTCATTTTTCTGCCCATCCACATGACATGGACCCCGAGACCGGTTGGCGCAAACCTACATCGACGAGGTGGTAAGGTTGGTACGGAGTACCAGCGTCGATATAACTTCTGATAGCACACACGTTTTGTGGTCTAATTTTGGCGGAGCCTACAGAGGGCAATGGGGAACCAAACTGCAATTCAGCACGGACTTTCCACTGGCAGAATGACGGACAATCGGAACGGGTAATCCAGATTCTCGAAGATATGCTCCGAGCTTGCTGTGCTCGATTTGGGTGATAGGATGGTCGCGTTACCTACCCCTCGTGGAATTCGCCTACAATAACAGCTACCAAGCAAGCATTCAAATGGCGCCGTATGAAGCGCCCTGTACGGACGCCGATGTCGATCTCCTATATGTTGGGACAACTGGGGGAGCGAAAGTTTTTGGGACCCAGATCTAGTGGAGGAAACTGAGGCGAAGGTGCGCCTTATCAGGCAACGGCTGTTGACCGCCCAGAGCCGGCAGAAGAGCTATGCGGATCAGAGGCGACGCGATTTGGAGTTTATGGGTGGGGGAACACGTGTTACTTCGTGTATCGCCATCTAAAGGAACCAGACGTTTTCGGCTTAAGAGGGAAACTGAGCCCGCGGTATGTAGGACCGTTCGAGATCTTGGAGCGCGTGGGCCCGATGGCATACCGGTTGCCTACCGCCAAAACCTCCGAGCGGGTACACAACGTGTTTCATGTCTTGATGCTCTGAAATACCTCCCCGATCCCGTCGCACGTCCTCGATGTTTCTGCCTGTCCAGTTGAGTAAGGACTTGAGCTTCGAGGAAAACACGAATACGAATCTGGCGCGTGAAGATAAGAAGCTGCGCAACCGGACATCCCTACGTGAAGGTGCAATGGAGTAACATGAGGAGCGCGATGGGCGACGTGGGAACTAGAGATGAAGATGAGAGAGTAGGTTTTTCCGATTTGTTTAGCGAGGGTTGAGGTAAAGTTCGGTGTACGAAAACTTCTTTTAAGTGGTGTGTGGTGTATAGCACGACTTTTCGTGTATCGTTTTCCCCTCTTGCTAATAAATACATGTGTAAGGAAAATTGAATATCGAGTTTTCTTAAGTCTGACTATCATGCGGTGCGGGTATTTTTCTGTGATAGTGCTCGAAAAATGGATGAACGGCGGTGCAATCGAATCTAAAATCCGACTTACGGATCCCCCGGAATGGGATTTCGAAGGTCGTCGGTAACCGTAGTGTGCATCGAAATACGTGTAAAGATTCTGGCACGCTTTTTGAGGAGTTGTGGAATTATCTCGTGGGAATAGTTACTTCTTTTTAAAATAATAATACCGGATTGTGGGTTTTATCGTACGTACCAAGGAGAAGTCCTGTTTTCCCGAAAGAAAAGAGAAACAACCCTAGCCGGCGTGAAAAGAGAGAAAAGAGGAAAAAGAAAAGAAAACCCATAACCGGAGGAAAAGTGAGAGAAGAGAAAGCGGAGGAGGTCCGATCGCCTCCGATCAAACGTGCCGGAGCCGGAAGTGTGGACGGATCATCTTCTCCGACGAGATCGCGGTAAGCGAAGTTCCTTTTCGGTATTTTGTTGGGGTTTTTCTTCGTTGTTTCCGCTTTGCCACCGCAGCCGCCACCGCCGCGGCGCCGTACGGCCAAGTGCCGTGCGGGGCGCCGCCCGCAGGCGGCGGGTACCCGCGCGGGCAGGTGCCGCGCGGGCGCAGCCGCAGATGGTGCGCGCCGCGCGGCCTAGTGCCGCGCGCGGCGCCGCCCGCAGGCGGCAGCACCCGCGCGGACAGGTGGCCCCGCTGGGCGACACCGCAGGCGGCAGCACCCCGCGGGCAGGTGCCGCGCGGGGCGCCACCCGCAGGCGGCATGCGCCGCGCGGCCTAGTGCCGCGCGGGGCGCCGCCCGTAGGCGGCAGCTACCGCGCGGGCAGGTGCCGCGCGGGGCGCCGCCCGTAGGCGGCAGCTACCGCCGGGGAGGTTGAAGCGCGGGGCGACACCCGCAGGCCGGCAGGTGTCGCGCGGGGGGCGCACGCACGCAGACTGGCAGCGCCCGCGCGGGCAAGTGCCGCACGGGGCGCCGGACCGCAAGCGGGCAGCGCCCGCTCGGGCCAGGTGCCGTGCGGGGCGCTGCCCGCGAGCGGCGCAGAGGAGTCCGACCGCGCGGCCGAGCGCATGCGGTGCCGCGTGGGGCCGGTGCCAGCGCGGGCCGCACGGCATGCGGCGCAAGGGGGTAAAAGACCGCGGTTCCGTCGTCCATCGCGCGACGCTTACCGCCAGCCGTGCCGGTTTTTCGTCGTACTCTTGGTTTTTGGACTCCGTTCTTTACATAATGCATTTCAGTCTGCCCGTTTTTCTTTTGGGGACGTTCTTAGTCCGGGTGCATTTGTGAGCGTGTTT
>JAQNDB010004443.1:0-23779 GCA_029204045.2 Tillandsia leiboldiana
TTTTGTGATGCAATTTGGATTGCTTGCATCACTGGAGGCCTGCGTGGGTTGCGCGCAATTTGGACACAAGTGGTGGACTTCGGGCTTATTTGAGACCCCGTGGGAAGTTGGGGGACCCGTCGGGTGTTTAGAGGTGATTTCGCGCGATTCAGATGTCAAAATTAGACTCCGGGTGAAGTCCGGATAAAAGTTTACCTCTCCGGTCGCCTTCGGGAATTTTTAGAGTTGGAATTGGGCAAGTCGGACTTTAAAAATGGACCCGGCGCGAAAATCTGGATCGAGTGGGCAGTCGGCAAATTTTCGGGTGAGAATTTGGAGAATTGGACATCGTTTTGGATTCAGCGCGCGAAATCGCTAAGAATGGACTATTTATTTGTTGGATTTGGAGCCCGGATGAAATGCGCGTTTTTCGAGGCAAAACGGCACGAATCATCGAGGCGTGGCGCGTGGCGCGGATCCCGAGGTGAGTGCGGCGCGCGGGTCAAGGCGTGCTACTCGAGGCGGCAGGCGGACAGGACGGGCGCAGGCGCGGGACGCGCGGGGGCCGCCACGTGGCGGGCCCCCGTTGGCGCCCGCGCGGGCGCGGGGGCACGCGCGCCCGTGTAACGGGCGCGTGTCCCGCGCCTGGGTTGCGCGGTGCGTGCAACGCGCCCGTGTGGCGGCGCGTTGCTGCGCGCCGCGTGGCCCTGTGGGCGCGCGCGTGGACCGGGCGTGCGCGCCCGTGTGCTGTGGACCGCGGATGGGGCTTCCCCATTGGCCCGCGCGGTGGACCGGCGCGGTGGACCGGAACCGTGGACCGCCTTCTCTCTCCCTCTTTTCTTCTTCTTCTTCCTCCCGCGCACGCCATTTCCCTCCTCTTCTCTTCCTTTCTTCTTCAACCGAGCGAGAGGGAGAGCGAGGGAGATGGTGGGTGGTGCGGCGTGGCGTCGTGGGCCTCGTGGAGCGCGCGAGTTTTTTCCGTGGGGAGCGTTTCGGCGACGGCGGCGCAGTCGGGGTAGGTCCCGTGGGTTGGTTTTTCTGTATTTTGTACAGTTCTTGGAGCGTTCTTTTGGACTGTAATTAACCCTCTTGCTCTTTTCTGTGTTGGGCACCGTGCACCGTTTTGCGTGCGGACTCCGGCACCGTGCACCGTTTTGCGTGCGGACTCCGTTTTGCGTGCGGATTCCCGGCACCGTGCACCGTTTTGCGCGCGGACTCCGGCACCGTGCACCGTTTTGCGTGCGGACTCCGTTTTGCGTGCGGACTCCGGCACCGTGCACCGTTTTGCGTGCGGACTCCGGCACCGTGCACCGTTTTGCGTGCGGACTCCGTTTTGCGTGCGGATTCCGGACCGTGCACCGTTTTGCGCGCGGACTCCGGGCACCGTGCACCGTTTTGCGTGCGGACTCCGTTTTGCGTGCGGACTCCGGCACCGTGCACCGTTTTGCGTGCGGGACTCCGGCACCGTGCACCGTTTTGCGTGCGGACTCCGTTTTGCATGCGGATTCCGGCACCGTGCACCGTTTTGCGTGCGGACTCCGGCACCGTGCACCGTTTTGCGTGCGGACTCCGTTTTGCGTGCGGACCCTGGCACCGTGCACAGTTTTGCGTGCGGATTCCGGCACCGTGCACCGTTTTTGCGTGCGGACTCCGTTTTGCGTGCGGATTCTGGCACCGTGCACCGTTTTGCGTGCGGACTCCGGCACCGTGCACCGATTCACGTGCAGACTCCGTTTTTGGTGCGGACCCCGGCAGCGTGCTCCGTTTTGCGTGCGGGCTCCGGCGGCGTGCTCCGTTTTGCGTACGGACTCCGACGGCATGCCCCGTTTTGCGTGCGGATCGCGTGGAGGCCAATTGCAAGTGACTACGAGCAATTGGTGGCAAATCGAGGTGGGTGGCCTTATCTCCAAGTTTTATGGACTATACAGTATCTCTACTGATGTAGGACTATGCATGATAGCTTATTTCATTGTGTAGCATGCTAGATTGTAGGAATTGTTATTCCTTTTATTATCTGTTAATATAATACCTTGGAACTTGACCTAGCACCCCCGTCATACGTTGCATGTGTAACCAGACCAGTAGAAAACCCTCACTTGGGCTAGGGTTATTCATGCTTAGACATCCACACTGTTCTTGCATCCCTGGACATAGTGTTTTCTCGCCCGGGGTAGTGGGCCGAGAGGTCGGGACTTGCTTTTAGTGTGGGATGCTTTGCACTCTTGCTTGGGAGCAGAGTGGAGTCTGGTAGTTGTAGCGGGTTGCTTATTTGTGCGGGGAGCCGTTTGAGTAAACGGTAGTCCCGAGAGGTCTTGTTTCCCTTTTACGCTGTCGTAGGAGGGAGCCGTTGAGTAGACGTAGTCCCGGGCCGTCGTGTATCTTCTGGCCCGTCTTGTTGGGAACCGTTGGGGTTGACGGTGGTCCCAGGTCGTTGAGTGTTGTCCGACCTGTTTTGTTACCCTGAGTTGTGGGTCGTTCCTGGCTGTGGAGTATCTCCAGCCAGTGAGCCTTGTGCTGCGAGCCGTTGGCGAGGCTAGTGTCTCGTGTTTCGAGTTAGCCGAGCAGCTGAGTCGTCGAGAGTTCTCCGACTGTTGTGCGAGGTATTTGGGGATCCTGAGTCCTACCGTTCTGAGAGTGAGCGTGGATTTTGACTAGCCTGCTTATGCCAATTTGTGATACTCTATGCCGCGCCGTTTTCCTCAGTTGGAGTCGCGTCCCTGAGATGCCGCTGTGGATACGATGGGC
The DNA here is from genome assembly GCA_029204045.2 of Tillandsia leiboldiana. Lineage (NCBI taxonomy): Eukaryota > Viridiplantae > Streptophyta > Magnoliopsida > Poales > Bromeliaceae > Tillandsia > Tillandsia leiboldiana. The sequence goes on from JAQNDB010004443.1 coordinate 2,725, forward strand.
CTGTTGAGGCAGTTTTGCGCGAGGGGTGAGTTAGTCGGGCAGGACGCCCCACGTAAATCCCGTCCTCATGGGGATGCGTGGTAGTGGGCAGGCGCGTTCCTGGTCGACAGGCGCAGGCTTGACTGGACCCTATGAGGCAGTCAGTTCGATTGGGTCTTTTGAGCACCTTGGGTGCGAGTGGTCTCTTTTACTTTCATCTGTTCCACTCTTTGAGTATCTAGATAGAGGTATGGCAGCTGTAGAGTAGCTCCAGCTTTTCTTGTTCAGATTTCATTGCTCTGTTATCTTTTACCTCTAGTAGACTTGGTGGGCAGACCGTTGGGCTTGTTGACGGCACCAACTGAGAACTACTGTGGGAAGTAGTTCTCACACCCGTCGTGGTGTCTTTTTCCCAGGAACTTCTTCTCCTGTTCCTGTTGCTCCAGTTGCTGATCCTTCTGACCGAGGCGAGGGAGTCGCGAGCTGGTTCCCTACCCGTCGTTGGAGTGTAGCGGTACCCCTTCAGAGGAGAGCTTCAGTAGATTAGTTACTTCTTTTCCTCTGTTGAGAGACCTTTGTTGTGAGGTATAGAGTTGTACTTTATTTTACAGTTCGAGAGACTGATGTAGTGAGGATATTTTTGTAGTGAGAGCCTGTACACTGATGTACTTTATTGGAGATATCTCCCTTTTGAGTTTTGTATCAGAGGACTTGGTATACGATCGTATTTGGGAGATGGATATTGTATTATCTTCAGTTGTACAGTGTTTGGTTTCCAGTTCTTACTAGTTTACTTTCAGCTCTGATATCTGTATCTCTGTAGTTGATTCTTTCTGCAGGTTAGACGCTTCGTCTGTACGGCAGTTTCCGTACAGATGGCGGATCTGTTAGTGAGCCCGGGTCGCAGTTTCGACCCCGGGGCGTGACAGATTAGAGTGGTATCAGAGCCTAGGTTGTAGGTCGTGATGGACTTAGAAACCCTAGGCTTGCGGTTGGACATTAGGATGACTACGTGATAGTCGTGACTTTTAGCGAGAGTCTTGATTGAGTTTTTACCTCTCCCAAGAGATGGGATGAGTGTTTGCCATGTTTACTTTCCTCAGCGATTATGTTGGCTGCGACAACATAATGCTATGGAATGGATGACATGTCTTAGACTTTCGCTGGATTGGGTCGTATGGTTGTTGTGTCCTGACATTTGTTGTTTTGCAGTGGGTTGCGATACCCCTGCGACATCGTGTTGTGAAAAGGACACACCCCGCCCTGGCTGAGTTACCAGGAGGGCGTTTTCCCTGGCTGAGTTACCAGGAGGGCGTTTTTCCCTGGCTGAGTTACCAGGAGGGCGTTTTCCCTGGCTGAGTCACCAGGAGGGCATTTTTCCCTGGCTGAGTTACCAGGAGGGCATTTTCCCTGGCTGAGTTACCAGGGGAGCGTTTTCCCTGGCTGAGTTACCAGGAGAGCGTTTTCCCTGGCTGAGTTACCAGGAGGGCGTTTTCCCTGGCTGAGTCACCAGGAGGGCATTTTTCCCTGGCTGAGTTACCAGGAGGGCATTTTCCCTGGCTGAGTTACCAGGGGAGCGTTTTCCCTGGCTGAGTTACCAGGAGGGCATTTTCCCTGGCTGAGTCACCAGGAGGGCATTTTCCCTGCTGAGTTACCAGGAGAGCATTTTCCCTGGCTGAGTTACCAGGAGGGCATTTTCCCTGGCTGAGTTACCAGGAGAGCGTTTTCCCTGGCTGAGTTACCAGGAGGGCATTTTCCCTGGCTGAGTTACCAGGAGGGCATTTTCCCTGGCTGAGTTACCAGGAGAGCGTTTTCCCTGGCTGAGTTACCAGGAGGGCATTTTCCCTGGCTGAGTCACCAGGAGGGCATTTTCCCTGGCTGAGTTACCAGGAGAGCATTTTCCCTGGCTGAGTTACCAGGAGGGCGTTTTCCCTGGCTGAGTTACCAGGAGGGCGTTTCCCTGGCTGAGTTACCAGGAGGGCATTTTCCCTGGCTGAGTCACCAGGAGGGCGTTTTCCCTGGCTGAGTTACCAGGAGAGCGTTTTCCCTGGCTGAGTTACCAGGAGGGCATTTTCCCTGGCTGAGTTACCAGGAGAGCGTTTTCCCTGGTTGAGTTACCAGGAGGGCATTTTCCCTGGCCGAGTTACCAGGAGGGCGTTTTCACTGGCCGAGTTACCAGATGGATAATTATCACTGGCCGAGTTACCAGATGGATAATTATCACTGGCCGAGTTACCAGATGGATAATTATCACTGGCCGAGTTACCAGATGGATAATTATCACTGGCCGAGTTACCAGGGGGACATTTTTCCCTGGCCGAATTACCAGGAGGATACTTTCCACTGGCCGAGTTACCAGATGGATAATTATCCCTGGCCGAATTACCAGGAGGATACTTTCCACTGGCCGAGCAACCAGATGGATGCATTGCCCCTGGCCGAGTTACCAGGTGGGCACATGCCCTGGCCGAGTTACCAGGAGGACATTTTTTTTTTTTCCTGGCCGAATTACCAGGAGGACACTTTCCACTGGTCGAGCTACGAGAGGCGATGCCGCCCAGTGAGAGGCGATGCCGCCCAATGAGTGGCGATGCCGCCTAGTGAGTGGCGAAGGTTTGGCCTGTTGAGGCGATTTTCACCTCCGACCGAGTTACCAGGTTGTTATTTTAGTGAGATTGAGAGGACCCGACAGGACGCCGAGATTTGATGGCGTCGAGTTCGTCCTGATGGACTACCGGGAGCGTCTCCAGCCGTGAGTTGCTTGTTGACATAGTTTCCCGCTTTGAACGAGAGGGATCGAATCCCTGAACGGTAAAGGAGCGAAAACTTCGATAGACTGAGCCTAGAGTCTGTTCTTGTTGGATTGGGGTTCTAGGCACCGGTCTATCGGGATTTTTGGATTTTGGCCGCGTCAGTCGGTTCTTCTCGCCTATGAGTGGGGTGTTGCTGCGAGTTGAGTCGTTGAGGGTTCTCCGACATAGCTGTGAGAGTGCTAGGGCATTTGCATTGATGTATGGGCTAGAGATAGTACCCTTAGCTTGTGCTCGTGAGGTTCAGATACCTGATCACGTGTTGCACATAGATGGGAGTTATTGGTCCTGCCCAGTGCAGTTGGGGCCCTGGTTTTTTGGCCTGTTGATCTTTTGGCCCTTCCTCAGCTCCGGATTTTTGAGGTAGTGTTGGGTATAGGGCTGTGAAGATCTGAGGCCTTGATGCTTGAGATACCACACCGTTGATACACGGTGGTGATGCCACGCCGTTGATACACGGTGGTGATGCCACGCCGTTGATACACGGTGGTGATGCCACGCCGTTGATACACGGCAGTGATGCCACACCGTTGATACACGGTGGTGATGCCACGCTGTTGGCGCACGGCAGTGAGGCCACGCCGTTGGTACACGGCAGTAATGCCACGCCGTGGGTGCACGGCAGTGATGCCACGTTGTAGGTACACAACGGTGAGAGTCTTTTGGATGTTTCGGACTTTTGACCGCGAGTTGGGCAACAGCTTTATGATCGCCTTGTGAGCCAGTTGTCAGTCCCGTTCACCGACGGTTCGGTCCCCGTCAGGGTGTTCTTTATGAGTTGAGGGATCGACTTCGACCCGTGGGTCCGTTGGGGTTATGATAGCATGTTGAGCGACCAACTGTGGCACGAGATTGTGTCTCTTGAGGATCCCTTTTGAGGGTAGCCTGCAGTTGAGTAGTCCACTCAGGTGGTTTTGGATCGGGAAGTGACCGAGTGAAGACCCCAACTTATTGGATTTCCCTTCCTTATTGGACGAGTCTGCAGGTATGCTTCGGGTCGTCTTGTTGAGGGTGGCACCATGATGTGGTTTGGTGCGTATTACACTTGTGGTTATTTCAGTTTTCCCCCAGCCTTTTAATGGAGCCCTTGGTTTTTCACGTCTCAGCTCAGTAGTGATGTGTTTTTCCTCGCCCGTGATTTACTTGCTCCTTTGAGATCTGTGATTATTGGAGTACGAGGGACGCCCGTTGTAATTTCTGGCTCGAGAGATGAGAGAATTGCACATCGGGTCATACCGTACTTGTTGTTGTTGTCGCGGAGTAATCACGAGGAGCGAGTGGGGGGAGCTGGAGGCGTATTGTTAGATACCTAGCCGCGGTATTCTTGACTCCTGTTGGGCTTGATCTAGTTTCGAGGACGAAACTTTCTTTTAGTGGGGGAGGATGTGAGGTCCCGGAATCCCCCGCGTAGGGTTGCTGGATGTTGGGCAGCTTTCGGTCGCCGTTGGGGGGGGTGTTGGTGCGCGTGTTGGGGGCCCAGAAATGGATTTGTGATGCAATTTGGGATTTGCTTGCATCACTGGAGGCCTGCGTGGGTTGCGCGCAATTTGGACACAAGTGGTGGACTTCGGGCTTATTTGAGACCCCGTGGGAAGTTGGGGGACCCGTCGGGTGTTTAGAGGTGATTTCGCGCGATTCAGATGTCAAAATTAGACTCCGGGTGAAGTCCGGATAAAAGTTTACCTCTCCGGTCGCCTTCGGGAATTTTTAGAGTTGGAATTGGGCAAGTCGGACTTTAAAAATGGACCCGGCGCGAAAATCGGATCGAGTGGGCAGTCGGCAAATTTTCGGGTGAGAATTTGGAGAATTGGACATCGTTTTTGGATTCAGCGCGCGAAATCGCTAAGAATGGACTATTTATTTGTTGGATTTGGAGCCCGGATGAAATGCGCGTTTTTCGAGGCAAAACGGCACGAATCTCGAGGCGTGGCGCGTGGCGCGGATCCCGAGGTGAGTGCGGCGCGCGGGTCAAGGCGTGCTACTCGAGGCGGCAGGCGGACAGGACGGGCGCAGGCGCGGGACGCGCGGGGGCCGCCACGTGGCGGGCCCCCGTTGGCGCCCGCGCGGGCGCGGGGGCACGCGCGCCCGTGTAACGGGCGCGTGTCCCGCGCCTGGGTTGCGCGGTGCGTGCAACGCGCCCGTGTGGCGGGCGCGTTGCTGCGCGCCGCGTGGCCCTGTGGGCGCGCGCGTGGACCGGGCGTGCGCGCCCGTGTGCTGTGGACCGCGGATGGGGCTTCCCCATTGGCCCGCGCGGTGGACCGGCGCGGTGGACCGGAACCGTGGACCGCCTTCTCTCTCCCTCTTTTCTTCTTCTTCTTCCTCCCCGCGCACGCCATTTCCCTCCTCTTCTCTTCCTTTCTTCTTCAACCGAGCGAGAGGGAGAGCGAGGGAGATGGTGGGTGGTGCGGCGTGGCGTCGTGGGCCTCGTGGAGCGCGCGAGTTTTTCCGTGGGGAGCGTTTCGGCGACGGCGGCGCAGTCGGGGTAGGTCCCGTGGGTTGGTTTTTCTGTATTTTTGTACAGTTCTTGGAGCGTTCTTTTGGACTGTAATTAACCCTCTTGCTCTTTTCTGTGTTGGGCACCGTGCACCGTTTTGCGTGCGGACTCCGGCACCGTGCACCGTTTTGCGTGCGGACTCCGTTTTGCGTGCGGATTCCGGCACCGTGCACCGTTTTGCGCGCGGACTCCGGCACCGTGCACCGTTTTGCGTGCGGACTCCGTTTTGCGTGCGGACTCCGGCACCGTGCACCGTTTTGCGTGCGGACTCCGGCACCGTGCACCGTTTTGCGTGCGGACTCCGTTTTGCGTGCGGATTCCGGACCGTGCACCGTTTTGCGCGCGGACTCCGGCACCGTGCACCGTTTTGCGTGCGGACTCCGTTTTGCGTGCGGACTCCGGCACCGTGCACCGTTTTGCGTGCGGACTCCGGCACCGTGCACCGTTTTGCGTGCGGACTCCGTTTTGCGTGCGGATTCCGGCACCGTGCACCGTTTTGCGTGCGGACTCCGGCACCGTGCACCGTTTTGCGTGCGGACTCCGTTTTGCGTGCGGACCCTGGCACCGTGCACCGTTTTGCGTGCGGATTCCGGCACCGTGCACCGTTTTGCGTGCGGACTCCGTTTTGCGTGCGGATTCTGGCACCGTGCACCGTTTTGCGTGCGGACTCCGGCACCGTGCACCGATTCACGTGCAGACTCCGTTTTTGGTGCGGACCCCGGCAGCGTGCTCCGTTTTGCGTGCGGGCTCCGGCGGCGTGCTCCGTTTTGCGTGCGGACTCCGACGGCATGCCCCGTTTTGCGTGCGGATCGCGTGGAGGCCAATTGCAAGTGACTACGAGCAATTGGTGGCAAATCGAGGTGGGTGGCCTTATCTCCAAGTTTTATGGACTGTACAGTATCTCTACTGATGTAGGACTATGCATGATAGCTTATTTCATTGTGTAGCATGCTAGATTGTAGGAATTGTTATTCCTTTTATTATCTGTTAATATAATACCTTGGAACTTGACCTAGCACCCCCGTCATACGTTGCATGTGTAACCAGACCAGTAGAAAACCCTCACTTGGGCTAGGGTTATTCATGCTTAGACATCCACACTGTTCTTGCATCCCTGGACATAGTGTTTTCTCGCCCGGGTAGTGGGCCGAGAGGTCGGGACTTGCTTTTAGTGTGGGATGCTTTTGCACTCTTGCTTGGGAGCAGAGTGGAGTCTGGTAGTTGTAGCGGGTTGCTTATTTGTGCGGGGAGCCGTTTGAGTAAACGGTAGTCCCGAGAGGTCTTGTTTCCCTTTTACGCTGTCGTAGGAGGGAGCCGTTGAGTAGACGGTAGTCCCGGGCCGTCGTGTATCTTCTGGCCCGTCTTGTTGGGAACCGTTGGGGTTGACGGTGGTCCCAGGTCGTTGAGTGTTGTCCGACCTGTTTTGTTACCCTGAGTTGTGGGTCGTTCCTGGCTGTGGAGTATCTCCAGCCAGTGAGCCTTGTGCTGCGAGCCGTTGGCGAGGCTAGTGTCTCGTGTTTCGAGTTAGCCGAGCAGCTGAGTCGTCGAGAGTTCTCCGACTGTTGTGCGAGGTATTTGGGGATCCTGAGTCCTACCGTTCTGAGAGTGAGCGTGGATTTTGACTAGCCTGCTTATGCCAATTTGTGATACTCTATGCCGCGCCGTTTTCCTCAGTTGGAGTCGCGTCCCTGAGATGCCGCTGTGGATACGATGGGCCTGTTGAGGCAGTTTTGCGCGAGGGGTGAGTTAGTCGGGCAGGACGCCCCACGTAAATCCCGTCCTCATGGGGATGCGTGGTAGTGGGCAGGCGCGTTCCTGGTCGACAGGCGCAGGCTTGACTGGACCCTATGAGGCAGTCAGTTCGATTGGGTCTTTTGAGCACCTTGGGTGCGAGTGGTCTCTTTTACTTTCATCTGTTCCACTCTTTGAGTATCTAGATAGAGGTATGGCAGCTGTAGAGTAGCTCCAGCTTTTCTTGTTCAGATTTCATTGCTCTGTTATCTTTTACCTCTAGTAGACTTGGTGGGCAGACCGTTGGGCTTGTTGACGGCACCCACTGAGAACTACTGTGGGAAGTAGTTCTCACACCCGTCGTGGTGTCTTTTTCCCAGGAACTTCTTCTCCTGTTCCTGTTGCTCCAGTTGCTGATCCTTCTGACCGAGGCGAGGGAGTCGCGAGCTGGTTCCCTACCCGTCGTTGGAGTGTAGCGGTACCCCTTCAGAGGAGAGCTTCAGTAGATTAGTTACTTCTTTTCCTCTGTTGAGAGACCTTTGTTGTGAGGTATAGAGTTGTACTTTATTTTACAGTTCGAGAGACTGATGTAGTGAGGATATTTTTGTAGTGAGAGCCTGTACACTGATGTACTTTATTGGAGATATCTCCCTTTTGAGTTTTGTATCAGAGGACTTGGTATACGATCGTATTTGGGAGATGGATATTGTATTATCTTCAGTTGTACAGTGTTTGGTTTCCAGTTCTTACTAGTTTACTTTCAGCTCTGATATCTGTATCTCTGTAGTTGATTCTTTCTGCAGGTTAGACGCTTCGTCTGTACGGCAGTTTCCGTACAGATGGCGGATCTGTTAGTGAGCCCGGGTCGCAGTTTCGACCCCGGGGCGTGACAGAGTTGTTGCTACTCGTGGCTCAACCAGCAGCATCAGCTGCTGGTGGCCCAGCCAACAGCAGCACCCGCCGCTGGTGCTGCTGGCATTGCTAACAGGAGCAGCTCTTTGGACCTTCTGTGATCTACTATTATACTGTACTGCGCCTATTACAGGATCCACTGAGTAGACACAGATTGAAAATTTCATGGTTCAACAGCTTGATAAAACCTCTAATGAATGGGGTTGGCGCAAACAAAAGGTGCTTAATGGGCTACACTCTTTTGCATTTATGGTATTATTTGTTTTACAAACTGTTGCTTTCCTCATTGTGTGATCCTACTTAATTGGAACATTGGATCTCTCAGGTTGGTGCGAATGCTATTTTACCCGTATTACTTGCTGTGTGAAGTTCTGGAATACTCAGTAACGAAGATCAGCACTCTCTCAAACAAACCAACATGCTGAGCCACAAAATATAAAGGTATGTACAATCTGTTCGAATAAAGGATACGGCAATAATACTTAAATAAATTATACACTTGCTATTGATACGGGAGGTCGTATCGTGCTGATATCTTGTTAGCACGATACGGCACAATGGGCACGACCCATGCCGATAGGCACTTAAAACGTAAGTCAGAGCATAAGCTTACGAAATATGATTATGAATGGAACTGAATTAAAAGCCCTAATGACATGAAAGCATGTTTGCTGAGTACTAACAAATTCTCACGCAAAATTTACCTTTGTTTCTAATTTGTTACTAACTTTTCCTTAACAGATTCACAAAAGCTTGATCACCGAATTATTCTATATAATTTTTCTAGGAGAACATCTTTTTCTCGTTATTTAATAATACATACTAGTTTTCTAAGTTAATCGGCCTTGAACATTTATTTGTGTCTCCCTTCTTAGATGTCAGTTCCTTGTATTCTACGTCAAACTTATAGAGAAAATTTTATATGGGCTAATTCTCTATAACAAAGTAAATTCTTATTTTAGAGCCACTAGATGAAAGAAGTGACTAGCTTGCCTTGTCATAAGGAAAAAATTCACTGTTTGCCTGTGAAGAGAATAGATTGTTTAAGGAGTAAGGAATTTTGGTTAGAGCAACTATATCTTGAAAGGTTGTGGGCTTGTATTAGCTTTGGTAATTAGTGTCATTGTCGTTGCTAATCCTATTTTCCTTTTTCAGAATGTTGGCTCTTTTTGGTACTCGTTGTCTGTAGAACGTGAGAATGATTGCTGGCATTTGGCTTGCAAGAACCATACTGGATGTCTTGACAATTACTTGTATTGTGGGGATCATCATCTTAGTGGTTACGTCGCCTGGGCCAATGTTAGAAACGAAGTTCTTGGTAACCAATGCCCAAATGACAGCGCACAGCTTTTTAATTTTGGTATATATGCACAATCTTTGCAGTCTGGAATAGTTCAATCAAAGAAATTTGTTTCCAAGGTCTCTTATTGCTTCTGGTGGGGACTTCGAAACTTGAGGTAAGGTTCGTCTCATGTGCTTTGCACTGAGATTTGAAGTAACATCTCTCTCACTGCAGCATTGGAATTCATCTACGTGAACACTAAACAAAGTCTTTCATAATTTGGCGTAAAGTATTTTTGGTAGTTGATTGCTTATTTCTTTGTATGTTAACACCCTTAGCTTTGAAATAGTATAAAATTCGCATTAATGGTTGTTTGCATGTTTCTTTGCAAGTTAATTACCTGTAGTAGCTTTTAAGTAGTCTAAAATTCGCATTACTGTATAATGCAGAAAATGTACTCTCCGTAAGGGTTTAATTAATACATGTTCACCGGGGAGTGAATTTGTATATGTGGCGGGTCTGGTACGCGCCGGGGGGTGAGTTTCCTTTTAAAGAAAAAAAAAAAAAAAAAAAAAGGTACGTTTTTCGCTCTTTTAGAACCTCCGAGGCGTGACAGATTATATGGTATCAGAGAAAACGACTTTAACCACTGTGGCCAGTGACCAACATCCACAGAATGTTTTAACAAGAGTAACTAACCTAGTTGATAACCAAAGTATAGGTGTGTCACGTAGTAGCGTGAGCCCAGGGGAAATTGAGTGATAGAGTCCCAGGGATAGAAAGTCAAGGTGCCAGGTTTTCCTAGACATAATAGGATTGATGTGATTTCTTTGCGTGTACAGATAACAGTCCGGCTTAGTGAGCAACAGTTAACGGAAATGGACACTGCAGCCGAGGCGAACCGCTTACTACGCAACCAGCTACGCGAGGTGGCTGGGCAGCCACTGACTCTCACTGAACGCTTGTGCATACTGACACGAGAGCTTGAGAGTGTCGACCACTTTCAGCGCAGCGCCAGGGACGACGCCTTTCGTAGAATGCCACCGCCGGGCTTTCCCACCTATCAAGAGGCGGTCGACCTGGCCATACAAGCAGAGCAGGAACTTGCTAAAGCACACGCTCGACAGGGACACCCCGGGATGCAGCAGGGCCTGAGAAACCCCTACCCCGGTTCGGCAGAGGACCCCCATCAAAAGGGGCAGGCGACCAAACGCCCAAAGACGGGACAAGAATCTGGACAAACACTGAAGAAGGGACCTGAACCACTGAAGCCGTGTGTCATTTGTGGTGGCGCGCATCCGATGATGGGCTGCCCTTGGCGGAACGAACACTGTTTCCGATGTAGCAGGCCGGGCCACACACGTTACACGTGCCCCCGGAAGCCGGCTGTCACAAGACCCCCGGCGCCGCAACCCGACGGAACGGAGAGAGCTGCCACCCCCACCCCACAAGGGAGCCCCAACCCAGGAAGCCGGGCAAACCGACGCCTGAAGAAAGTACAAAAAGGCGGGCAGGTGCCAACAGGAGGCCAGGAATGGTCACGGGGACCCTGTGTTATTTGCGGAAAGGCACATCGAGTGACTAACTGCCTTTGGAGGTACTCCCACTGCAATAATTGCGGCAAGCCGGATCACACCCGCACTTCATGCCCGCAAGAGCTACCCGCTACAGCCGCAGTACCGCAGCCGGAAGGACGAGAAGATGCTGCGGTCCCCGACCCACAGAAGGACCAACCCGACGGCCTACGCGCGACAGATCCTTACGACGCTGTATCCCTACCCGGCCACGCCGTGCGCCGCTGGCCCAAGGGGTGTGGGCGGGCTCCCCCAACCGCCCCAGTGGATGACGCAACGTCCCAGAATGGGAAATAACAGGTAATACTTAAACTACTTTTTACTAGTGAGGAACACCCATCGAACCGGAGCAGTCCATCCTGGTCCGACCCCCACTTTAGTCCCTCTTGCCTTTTGGTTTTACCTTACGGCTCCCCACTTTCCCTTGTCTTCTTTTCTTTTCTCCTCCCAAGTTCCGCCTTAAGAGTTGACGTACTATAGTTGGGGGGGGGGGGGGGCTACGGCTGTGCGTCATCAATCGGGTTTTAGGTAAGGCCATAGTATAGAGGAACTACCTTCACCTTGGGTTGTAGACCCATTCGAACAATAACCAGGAGCGACGGCGCCGGCGGGGTCGCTCTGCAACCCGGCTATGTCATTTTGGATGGTTGCAACGTCCAAGAGGTTATGAGGGTTAAATGTCCTAGAGCTAAAGAAGCACTAGGTTGGGCGACCCCCTGGGATGTGGGGCGTCGCAGTACGCCAGATTATAGTCCGGAGTGACGGCGTACCAAAAAGGACCATTCGTTTCCGGTACGGCCACCCCGAGTTTACGATTATACCGTTGAACTCATTATCGCTCCAGCGGAATTCGTGAAGGTAATGGACAGGATCATGGAACCCTTCTTAGACCAATTTGTGGTGGTCTTTATATATGACATCCCGATCTTCGCTCGCTTAGACAAAGAGCATGAGGAACACTTGCGAGTGATCCTCCAGACCCTCCGGTACCAGAAAATTGTACGCCAAACTCAAAAGGTGTGAGATCTGGCTCCACAAGGTAGACTTGCTGGGACACATGGTCTCAGTGTCGGGAATAGTGGAGGACCCGAGGAAGATAGAATCCGCGGCTGACAGGGCTCGGCCAACGACGGGGACAGAAATCCGAAGCTTTCTCGGACTAGCGGGATACTATGGACGCTTCGTGGAAGGCTTCTCAAAGATGGCCACTCCCCTTACTCGACTAACCCAAAAAGGGGAGAAATTCGTCTAGACGGCTCAATTCCAGAAGAGCTTCGAGGAGCTTAAGGACAGACTCACGCGGGCACCGGTACTCCCGTTACCAAAGCCCGGTGAGGACTACGAGATCTATTGTGATGCATCTCAAAGCGGACTGGGAAGCGTATTGATGCAACAGGGGAAGGTCATAGCATATGCATCAAGACAGCTCGAGGATTATGAGCAGAACTCCCCGACACACGACTTGGAGCTCGCGGCAGTCGTGTTTGCTTTGAAGCTCTGGAGACACTACCACTACGGGGCACATTGTAACATGTTTTCCGATCACCAGAGCCTCAAAGACCTGGTTACACAAAAGGAACTGAACTTACGGCAAAGGCGATGGCTGGAACTATTAAAGGACTACGATTTGTCCATCCATTTCCACCCAGAAAAGCAAACGTGGTGACCAATGCCTTGAGCCGGAAGCGACAGACGGGGGAAACGGCGCTGTGCGCCATTACCCAGAGGATCGGCTAATTGCACAATTTTCGCAACTGAGTGTCACGCCCCGGGGGTTTGTTTTAGCGGAAACGGCATCTTTTTTTTTGAAAGGTCTCTTTCTTCCCCGGTGCGTGCCCAGACCCGCCGCACATACAGGATCTCTCTGCAAACGGACAGAGTCTCCCCTGTACGTGCACGGCGTGTGGTTGAATACATCTCCCAAGCAAACATAACCATTCAATCACAACATTCAATTACATACAACCAGTATTCTAAATATTTAAGCGCATGGCCACTTCAACTTGAAAGGATAAATCCACGGTTTTTAAAGAGTGCCCACCCGGCACTTAAGTTTTGAAAACGAGTTTCGAAATCAGCATAAACCCCAGGGTTTTGAAAACGGTGCCCACACGACACCCAAGTTTTGAAAGCTCATTTCGCAATCCATAAATCCACAAGGTTTTGAAATCAGTGCCCACACGACACTTAGACTTTGAAAACTGTTTTCGCAATCTTTTCTTTGTTTTTGTTTCGCTTTTCAAATGGCCAGTAGGAAATAAAGGGAAAGGTAGTGCATAAACAGATAATCAAATACCGACATCTACGTCGACCCCACAAGGGTATCGGGAACCTCACACATGCCCACAATATAAATGAAAAGCTGAAAAGAAAAGGAAAGTATAAAGTTCAGGGTCTCCAACGGTCCCGCTGTGTCCGCCCCGTCCTCACCGCCACCTACCTCTCCCCTCGCCTGGGCCCTGTCACGAAGTGGGAAGTCAGTGACTAATAAATACCGTGCAGGGGGAATAATAAAAACAAACCGTGGCGACAACCGGAGCAACCACCCTTTTGGGGGGGGGGAAAAATGGTAACCTGTATATCTGCATCCTGTAATACTCTGCCGCGTCGGTCCACTACCGACGGCCCATACCGTACCTGCAGCACCGCGACCGCGCCGGACAACTAAACCGGCGGGTCGCTCCGCTCGCACCTCGGCGCCTCAACCCCACAGCTAATAAGGGGCCCCACTACGTCACCTCGTGGGTATACACGGGTCCTACGACCTCTTTTCCGGAAAAGTGCACCCCTCACGGTGGCCAAACCGCGGGTGCACGTGTTGCAGCCTCGAGCACAGTAACCACAATATATGAGCAATAGTAATGCAGTAATCGCAATGTATATGAAATAGTAAAGCAGTAACCATGATGCATGAATCAGAATAAGGTAGAGGCGTGTAAACTCATGTTGCCCTACTATTAGCATAGTCGAAGGAAAGACGGTAGCTGAAACATCAAAACACGAGACCACGTAACTATCGATGTGTAGCAATAATCCGTAGCATCTAGAATAATGATTACTGAAGTGAACGGTAACATATAATATTTAAATTAAAACAATCAATGTGGTTCGATGCCAAATATCACACTCAACCCACCTGTCGCTAGTAGGCGTCAACGCTCCGCTCCCTCGCGTCCTGGTACTCCCGCTCGGCTCCTTCGCACACCTGCCGCGAGGAGAAAAGCGACGCTCAGACGCGGATGAAGACGAGAGGCGGGCGAACCGCTCGTCGGGTTCGCGGCTCCCCGTCCGCACGCGGGCCGTGCGCGTGCTCAGCTCCGTACGGGCAACCCCACACGTGGGGTTGAGCGCGCGTCCGGCCCCGTGCGGGTCACCCCGCACGCGGGGCTGGGCGCCGCCCAGCCCTGCGGCCTACCCCGCACGCGGGCTGGGCGTGCCGCCCGGCCCCGTGCGGGTCACCCCGCACGCGGGTCTGGGCGTCGCCCAGCCCCGTGCGGGTCACCCCGCACGCGGCTGGGCGTGCGCCCGGCCCCGTGCGGGCCATCCCGCACGCGGGGGCTGGGCGCCGCCCGGCCCCGTGCGGGTCATCCCGCACGCGGCTGGGCGTGCGCCCGGCCCCGTGCGGGTCATCCCGCACGCGGGGGGGGCTGGGCGCCGCCTGGCCCGTGCGGGTCGCATGAGGGCGCCGGATGGGGGGGGGTTTCTTCGCACGTGCGGCGGATTCCGGGAAATCCGCCGCCTGTGCCTCACCCCTTCCGGTCAAGATGATCAAGAACTCAACACGAGGAAAAAGAAACTAAATTCCCGTCTCACCTTGATGAGGACGACGAAGGTTTGGGAAGAGGGGATCGTCCGTTCTCGTAGGTCCGGTGTGGTGGTGGTGGGGATGCGGCGTTCTCCCCTCTCCTCGACCGTCTTCGCTCGGGTCGTGCGTGCCAAAGGGGTAGTAGACTGAGAAGGGGTTCCCAACCCTCACCTCTCAAACCCCCAATTAATTAGCTGTTTTGGTACGATCGAGCCCAACCCGCGTCCAACTCCAAATGCTAACCTAGCCCCAAATTAACCCGGATAGATAGAACGAAATAAATTAAATTAATTTATGTCGGATCCCGAAAATTTACAGAAAATTAGACTGAGCCGGTGCGAAAGAATTAACTAGCTTGAATAAAAAAAAATCGTTAAATCCGGGTCTGGTTTACCTCAAAAGGGACGTGCCGGACACCCGAACCGCAGCAACTTCGAAAATTTATTCCGGGAGCTTCCGGGGTCGGAAATCCGATCCGATCGCGCCGCCGGCCTCCGCTTCGCGAGCTTTATTCTCAAAAAAAATGCCCGCGAGCCCCCGACGGCCTGCCCAGAATGACAAAAGAAAATCAAACCCCCGGACCCCTTTGCCTAAAAGCGGTTCGAAAACCCGCGGCTATTACACCACTCACCTCTAACAACGAGTTTCGTCCTCGAAACTCAAACCCGGATAGGAGTGAAAAGGTCGGGGTAGCACTCCCTCATCTTGGATTCCAGTTCCCAAGTGGCTCCTCGCTCTTCATGGTTGCTCCAATGTACTTTCACGTAGGGGATAGCCCGATTTCGTAGTGATTTTGTTTCCCTTGCCAGGATCTTCACTGGGGTTTCTTCGAAGCTCAGGTCCTCCTTAAGTTCGAGTGCAGAGGTGTCCAGGACATGTGATGGGTCGGGGAGATATTTCCGAAGCATTGATACGTGGAACACATCGTGGACTCGGTCGAGGTTTGGTGGTAGGGCGAGGCGGTAAGCTACTGGGCCGATACGCTCTAGAATCTCAAATGGCCCCACAAACCGTGGGCTCAGCTTGCCCCTTAGCCCGAAACGCCTGATTCCTCTGGATGGCGAGACCCGCAAAAACACATGTTCCCCCACTTGAAACTCCAAGTCCCGGCGCCTCTGGTCTGCGTAACTCTTCTGTCGACTCTGGGCGGTCAGCAAGCGCTGTCTGATAAGGCGCACTTTCTCTTCAGTTTCTTCCACTAAGTCGGGTCCCAAAAGTTTCCGCTCTCCCAAGTCGTCCCAGCAGATCGGGGATCGGCAGCGCCTTCCATACAGTGCTTCGTAGGGCGCCATCTGAATGCTGGCCTGGTAGCTGTTGTTGTAGGCAAATTCCACGAGAGGTAGGTAGCGTGACCAACCGATTCCCCAATCAAGCACACAGGCGCGAAGCAGGTCTTCTAGGGTTTGTATCGTGCGCTCTGACTGTCCGTCCGTCTGAGGGTGGAAGGCGGTGCTGAAATGTAATCTGGTCCCCATGGCCTGCTGGAGACTTTGCCAAAACTTCGAGACAAAGCGCGTGTCTCTGTCCGAGGTGATCGATGCCGGTACCCCATGTAGTCTCACGATCTCGCTGATGTAGACTTGAGCTAGCCGTTCGCGGGTCCAAGTGGTGTGAATTGGTAGGAAGTGTGCTGACTTGGTTAACCGGTCAACTACAACCCAGATCGCGTCGTGGCCCTGTTGTGAACGTGGGAATCCAGTGACAAAATCCATGGTGATCTGGTCCCATTTCCACTCTGGTACCGGTAAGGGCTGTAGCTTCCCTGCTGGTCGCTGGTGTTCGGCCTTTATCTGTTGACATACTAGGCAGTGGGCTACGTATCGCGTCACGTCTTCTTTTAACTTAGGCCACCAGAACGTCTGTTTGAGATCCCTGTACATCTTCGTGCCCCCCGGGTGTGCCGCATAAGGGGCTCGATGTGCCTCCGCTAAGATTTCATTCTTCAACTCTGGTGAATCCGGCACACAGACCCGCCCGCGGAAACATAGGGTGTCGTCGTCTTTCACCGCAAAGTCAATCTCTTGACCCTGGGGAATCTTGTCTCGTAAGCGCTGTAGGTGCAGATCGGTCTGCTGTCCCTCCTGGATCTTCTCGAATAGCGTCGGCTTGACCACCAAGGCTAGGAGTTGCAGAACTGTGCCCGCAGGCACCACCTCCAACTGCATTCGCGCGAACTCCGCGATCAGGTGGTCCTGCTTTGTCAGCGCGCTCTCCGACGCCCCGTCCCGATGCCCTTTTCTGCTCAGTGCGTCTGCCACCACATTTGCCTTCCCGGGGTGATATTGGATCGTCAAGTCGTAATCCTTCAGCAACTCGAGCCACCGTCTCTGCCGCAAGTTTAACTCTTTTTGGGTAAAGATGTACTTAAGACTTTGATGATCTGAGAAAACGTTGCAGTGGACTCCGAAGAGGTAATGCCTCCACAGTTTCAAAACGAAGACCACGGCGGCCAATTCCAAGTCGTGTATCGGGTAGTTCCTTTCGTAGTCCTTCAGCTGCCTGGACGCGTAGGCGATCACCTTCCCCTGTTGCATCAGAACACCTCCAAGACCGATCCTTGACGCGTCGCAGTACACTTCATAATCCTCTCCGGGCGTCGGCAGCACCAGTATTGGTGCCTTAGTTAATCTCTTCTTGAGTTCCTCAAAACTCTCCTGGCACTTGGCCGTCCATATGAACTTCTCCCCTTTTCTGGTCAATCGGTTTAAAGGGGTAGCGATCTTTGTGAAACCCTCAATGAAACGCCGGTAGTATCCTGCCAGCCCTAGAAAACTTCGTACTTCTGTCACCGACGTCGGCGGCCGCCAGTCTACCACTGCTTCTACCTTTTTGGGGTCCACAGCGATCCCCTGTGCCGAGATCACATGCCCTAGGAAGCCAACTTCCCGCAGCCAGAATTCACACTTCTTGAGTTTAGCGAACAGCTTCTGCTCTCTGAGGGTTTGCAGGATCGTCCGTAGATGGTCCTCGTGCTCCTCGTCGGTAGTGGAGTAAATCAGGATGTCGTCGATGAAGACTACCACGAACCGATCCAAGAAGGGTCTGAAGATCCGGTTCATCATGTCCATGAAAACAGCGGGGGCGTTCGTAAGCCCGAAAGGCATCACCGTGAACTCGTAGTGGCCGTATCGAGTCCGGAAGGCGGTCTTGGGGATATCTTCATTTCGAACTCGGAGTTGATGATAGCCCGACTGTAGGTCAATTTTGGAGAAGACCGTCGCTCCCCGTAACTGATCGAAGAGGTCGTCGATTCTGGGTAGGGGGTACTTATTCTTCACCGTGACTTTGTTTATCCCTCTGTAGTCAATGCAGAGCCGCAGGCTTCCATCTTTCTTCCGTACAAAGAGTACCGGTGCGCCCCAGGGTGACACACTCGGTCGGATGAACCCTTTGTCCAAGAGATCTTCCAGTTGTGCCTTAAGCTCCTTCAGCTCCGCGAAGGCCATTCGGTAAGGGGCCTTCGTAATAGGCTGCGTGCCTGGCAGCAGCTCAATAGGGAACTCCACCTCCCTCTCCAGAGGCATCCCCGGCAACTCCGCGGGGAAAACGTCAGGATAGTCCCTCACCACTGGGATATCTGCAAGTGTCGTCGAGGGTCGAGTAGCCAAATCCACCGATGCTAGATAGGCCACGCACCCCCCCTCAACCAGTCTTCTGGCCCGTGCCGCTGAAATAACCGCCGGGAAGGAGATGCTCTTGCCCATTATGTACACATGTTCGGGGAAGCCCGGTTCTTGCAGCCGCAGTTGTCGCTTGTCGCAATCAATGAGTGCCTGGTACCTTGTGAGCCAGTCCATGCCCAACACCACGTCGTACTCCTTCAAAGGGATCACCGCCAAGTCCCAAGGGCAGACCAACCGTCCCAACATAATCGGGCAGGCGGCCACAAAACTGGTCGCCTCCAGAGTCCCTCCCGCCGTTTGCACCGTCAAGGAGGCTTGGAGGGGTGTCTCCTCGAGGTTATGCATGAAAACGAAATCACGAGAAATGAACGAGTGCGTTGCTCCGGTATCGAAAAGAGTTCTAGCACGGGAATTCAAAACGGAAGTAGTACCTGCAAGAGCGTCCTCCGGTGGATCAGTCCCTTGGCGGGTCATTGAGAAAACCCTCCCGCCTGGTTGTGGTTGCCGGTCCTCCTCACGCCGTGGTGCGGGGGGTCTGGAAGCCGACGCCATAGGAGCTTTTCCCCGCCCTGAGTGCTGTGGCCTGGGCGTAGGTGCTCCCATGGGCGCCGATCCCCCGCCTAAGGGGCAGTTGCGGCGGAAGTGCCCCCGTTTGCCGCACCTGAAACAATGGTCGTCTCTTTGGGGGCACTCTCCCGTCAGGTGTCCTCCCCCGCATATGACACAAGGCCTATTCCACGGCCTCGGCCCTCCTGTTGGCGCGCCCCGGGGTCCTGTCGGCGGTCTCCATCTTTTGGGGGGTCGGCTCCCGCTGGAAGAACCCTCCCCCCAGCCTTGCTGGTGTCGCTTCTGATCCCTTAGCCGCGCCGCGTTCTCCCTTCTGGCACGGGTCACAGCGAAACCCCGCTCCACCGTGGTGGCCTTGTCGACCACTCCCTGAAAGGTATGCAGGCCAGCCGCGTTCACCACCTCGAAGATGTCGCTTCGCAGGCCATCGACGAAGAGTTGTGCCTTGTGAGCCTCGTCCCGTGCGACGAACGGGACGCAATTTACTAGTCGGACGAATTCCCGTTGATATTCCATGACCGTCCGGTCCCCTTGTTGAATGTGGTTTAGGTCATCCTCCAACTTTTTCTTGATGCTGCTGGTGAAGAAGGCCTCGAACAGCTCCTTCTTGAAAGTTGTCCAGGACGGAAGAGCGGTACCCTTAGCAGGATCGGGGCGTATCGTCTTCCACCACAAGCGGGCATTCCCTTCCAAGCAATGGACGGCTAGGGGAACCCGCTCGTGATCCTCCATAAGTAAGTCTTCAAAGAGTTTCTCCATTGACCCCACCCAGTTCTCCACGACCCACGGATCTGTCGTGTCCCCTTCGAACGTGGGCGGGTCGTGCTTCTTAAAGTCCTTCAAGTTGGCCCGCACTCGATCCCGTTCGGTCATCACAACCCCCCCTCCACTCGTGGCGGCGGCAGCCGCGTATAGGGGTAGGCGTGACCAC
Source organism: Tillandsia leiboldiana (assembly GCA_029204045.2). NCBI lineage: Eukaryota > Viridiplantae > Streptophyta > Magnoliopsida > Poales > Bromeliaceae > Tillandsia > Tillandsia leiboldiana. The sequence goes on from JAQNDB010004443.1 coordinate 22,433, forward strand.
CGTTTCCTCCAGAATAACCCGGCTAGTTGTCCCTGGCGCCGGCCCCGTAGTCGCCGCTGGTGGTGGTGCTGTCGGCGGTGCCGCGGCCGTACTGTCGGCCCCGGCGGAGGGACCGGGGCGGCCGTCACAGGTGCGGCCTGCTGCTGCGTCATCTGGCGTACGTGATCGGTGAGGGTAGCCAATTGCCCCCGCCATTTCCCGCAATTGTTGCCGCAGGAGTTGGTTCTCCGCGGCCGTCGACGTTGTCGCATCCGCCTCGGCGTCCCCCGCCGATGACCTTGTACGGGCCATATCTGTCACTCACAAGAAGGTCAAAATTAGACAGTAACTACAACCAGTGTACCCTTTTATGCGAGGAAAGATCAAACTCCCGCCCCACCCGTCACTCACGTTCTAAAATCCTATGCCCACCCATTTCATTTATTCGTAGGTATGTGAGGCATTCCCACGGATGTCGGCACTAGCTGTTGTGATTGAATGAAGTCTCTGATACCATCTTAATCTGTCACGCCCCGGGGTTTGTTTTAGCGGAACGGCATCTTTTTTTTGAAAGGTCTCTTTCTTCCCTCGGTGCGTGCCCAGACCCGCCGCACATACAGGATCTCTCTGCAAACGGACAGAGTCTCCCCTGTACGTGCACGGCGTGGGGTTGAATACATCTCCCAAGCAAAATAACCATTCAATCACAACAGTCATTTACATACAACCAGTATTCTAAATATTTAAGCGCATGGCCACTTCAACTTGAAAGGATAATCCACGTTTTTTAAGAGTGCCCACCCGGCACTTAAGTTTTGAAAACGAGTTTCGAAATCAGCATAAACCCCAGGTTTGTGAAACGGTGCCCACAACTACACCCACCCGTTTTGACAGCTCATTTCGCAATCCTAAATCCACAAGGTTTTGAAATCAGTGCCCCACGACACTTAGACTTTGATTCCAGTATACTTACCTGCAGTTCTTATTCTGATTACTAGTAGACCTCTATGCTTTCCAGCTGTTTCCTTGTGACTCTTATTACGTATCCGCAGATTTTAGTACCCAGTATGGTACATTAGCTGAAGCCTGGCTCGTCGTGCCCACTGGGATGCACTCCTTGTATCTCACCCCTCGGGTGACTGTTGTAGGTCCGTCGTGTTTGAGATGGTCGGGATCCAGTGAGCCGATTACAGATAGAGCTATCTCCCTGAGCAATTGTATATCGACGACATTCGCAGACATTTACTTTCCGCGCATTTCATTCCAGTTTATCGTGAGTTAGACAATTTAAACTGTTGATGTAATAACTTAATTTTGATTAGTCCTGCTGAGTAATTAGATTAGTTACTGATATCTCTGTTGATCTCT
>JAQNDB010004444.1:0-23769 GCA_029204045.2 Tillandsia leiboldiana
CTATTGTTGTAACGCTAATTCAGCCAAAGATAAATGCCGAATCCACCCTCCGCCGAAATCCAGGACGCAAGCCCTCAACATGTCCTCCAGGATTTGTATCGTCCGCTTCGTCGATTGCCCATCAGTCTGCGGATGAAAAGCTGTACTGAACCTGAGTTCAGTCCCCAAGGCTGTTTGCAAACTCTTCCAGAAATGCGAAACAAACCTCGGGTCTCTATCTGATACTATGGAGGCTGGTACTCCATGTAATCTTACTATCTCATCTAGATATAACTGGGCTAGTCGCTCGAGTGGCCACGTAGTCTGCATGGCAGAAAGTGCGCCGACTTGGTAAGTCGATCTACAACTACCCAGATAGCATCACTCCTCCCTGTGCCCTAGGTAGTCCGACCACGAAATCCATCGTAATGTGGTCCCATTTCCACTCGGGAATTGGGAGACTTTGTAACTTGCCAGCTGGCACTCGATGCTCAGCTTTCACCTGCTGACAAGTTAAACACTGAGCCACAAATCTCCCAATATCCCTCTTCATGCCTTTCCACCAGAAGTGTGCCTTGAGGTCTTTATACATCTTAGTCCCACCAGGATGTAGGGTATAAGGTGTATAATGGGCCTCTCGCAATATCTGTTCTCTAATCTCCACATCTATTGGCACACATGCTCGGTTTCTGTACCTTAGTACTCCCGAGGCATCTACCGTAAAAGTCCCCAGACTGATCACTCGAATATGATCTCTAATCCTGGCCAAGTGGGGGTCCTCACTCTGTTTCTCTTTGATCCTGTCCAGCAGAGTGGCTGCACGACTAAAGATGTCAGTCTAGCAGAGACCCCAGGGGACACAACCTCTATGTCGAGCCGTCTCATCTCCTCTAATAGCGGCGCCTGGTCTGTGATCAACATAGACAAACTTTGCACCGCTCTCCTACTCAAGGCGTCAGCGACCACATTAGCCTTGCCTGGGTGGTAGAGAATATCTACATCATAATCCTTTAATAGCTCTAACCACCTACGTTGCCTCAAATTCAGCTCCTTTTGCGTGAACAGGTACTTTAGGCTCTTGTGGTCGGTGTAGATTTCACAATGCTCCCCATATAGGTAATGGCGCCAAAGCTTTAGTGCAAATACCACAGCCGCAAGCTCCAAGTCATGGGTAGGGTAATTCTTCTCATAATCCTTGAGTTGCCTTGATGCATAAGCAATTACCCTCCCTTCCTGCATCAACACACAACCAAGTCCGCTGTGTGATGCATCACTGTAGATCACATATCCTTTTCCCATAACAGGGAGGGAAAGGATAGGGGCGGTCATTAGTCTATTCTTCAGCTCCTCAAAGCTCTTTTGACAGTCCTCACTCCAGATAAACTTCACTCCTTTACGCGTCAAGCGAGTGAGGGGTGTGGAGAGCTTCGCAAAGCCTTCCACAAACCGACGGTAATACCCAGCTAAACCCATAAAGCTACGTACCTCAGAAACCGTCGTCGGTCGGGGCCAATCACGGACTGCCTCAATCTTCGCTGGGTCCACCGCCACACCTGCAGCGGAAATTACATGGCCCAAGAAGACTACCTCCCGAAGCCAAAATTCGCACTTTGCCAGCTTGGCAAACAACTTCTTCTCTCGTAGAAGTTGCAGCACAATCCTCAAGTGCTCCTCATGCTCCGCATCACTTCGGGAGTAGACCAAGATATCATCAATGAACACTACCACGAACCGGTCTAAGTAAGGTCGGAAGATCCGGTTCATTAAATCCATGAATGCGGCAGGGGCATTAGTTAGCCCAAAAGGCATAACTGTGAATTCATAATGCCCATACCGTGATCTAAATGCCGTTTTCGGAATATCCTCGGCCTTTACTTTAACTGGTGGTAACCGGATTGCAAATCTATCTTAGAGAAGACACAAGACCCTTGCAGCTGATCAAAAAGATCATCGATGCGCGGCAAAGGGTACTTGTTTTTGATGGTCACTTTATTTAATTCCCTATAGTCCACACATAATCGAAGTGACCCATCCTTCTTTTTCACGAATAGCACCGGCGCTCCCCAAGGCGACACACTCGGCCTAATAAAGCCCTTATCCATTAAATCCTGAAGTTGCGCCTTAAGCTCTCGCAACTCAGCCGGTGCCATCCGGTAAGGAGCCTTAGAGATTGGCGCAGTTCCTGGGACTACGTCAATCACGAACTCAATCTCCCTATCTAGCGGCATGCTTGTCAGCTCAGATGGAAAAACATCCGGGAACTCGCGGGCAATAGGGATATCCCCGAGTCCCGGCGCCGCCGTAGGCCCTTCAACAACACTAGCCAAAAAGGCTACACATCCTCGATGGATCATCTGCCTCCTCGGGGAATCGAAACCATAGAGGCAAAGAAGCACTCTGACCTCCCCGGTATACCAACATTTCCTGGTCTGGCTCTCTAAAAGTGACGGTCCTTGCGGCACAAACATGGTCGCAAAATACCGAGCCAGCCAAGTCCATCCCGAGGACCCACATCGAAGTCCCTTCAATTGTCTCAGACCAACAGGTCTGCTGTCATAATCCAGGACTCGATTTGCATCGGGCAGGACCAACAACACTCCTCCCACGTGCAAAGTGTGATCGGGAATCTGAACCTCTCGTGCACGTGGTAGAAGTCCTACCTTTAACCCATGTAATGATGCAAATGATCTACTGATAAAAGAATGCGATGCTCCAGTATCAAATAATGTACGAGTCCTAATGCCAGAAAGTAGGGTGATACCTGCCACCATGTGATCTGCGGCTGAAGAGTCCTCTACCTGCGCCGCATACACCCCGCCCACTTTGAGCTGGAGGGCGGTACTCCGTGGGATGGGAAGAAGATGGCCTGCTTGCTGGAGCATATGGCCGCTGAGCCGTCGACCGCTGTTGAGATGAAGATGGAGCAGATGCTGAAGAAGGAGCCGTCGATGGCGCAAAAGGGCAAGTAGCTCGGACCGTGGCCAGACTGTCCACATCTATAGCAGCGACCCCACCGCTGGTCGCAGGTGTTGGAAAAGTGCTGACCTCCACAGAAAATACAATGCTGGGGGCCCGTGGTTGTCGTGACTGCTGTTGTTGCTGAGGCTGTCGCTTGCGACCCACGCTGCGACGGCTGGGGATCTCTGCTGCTGCTGCTGCCGCTGCTGGGGCCTCTGGGGTCCACCAGGCCCTCGCCGCTCCGACCGTCCTTGGCCGGAAAACTGAGGCGGTGGCGGTCGGGGCGGCCTCCAGGAACTGGCCTGTCTCCCGTCGTCCTGCGCTGGTCGCTTTCTGTCTGCGCCTTGAGCGACCAGGCCCCCACGTCTGGCGACGACGTGGTCTCCTCTCTCAACCCACTGGGCATGCTCTGCTGCCTCCTCCAAGGTTGTAGTCTCTGGGCATGCACCAGAGTATAGATCTCTGGGCGCAGGCCCGACTCAAAGAGCTCCACCTGGTGCGGTCCGTCCCTGGCGACGTAAGGTACGCAGTTGAGTAACCGCGTGAACTCCTGAAAGTAGTCCAATGCTGTCCGTTCGCCTTGCTGAAGATTCTTCAGATCATCTTCCAGCTTTTTCTTCATACTCGTGGAAAAGTACGTATCCAGAATCATCCTCTTGAACTCTGACCAGGGTAGCTGTCGAGTGATCTGGAACTCCAGAGGCTCCACCCGACGCCACCATGCATCAGCGTCCTCGTCTAAGCAGTGTACAGCCATATGTACCTGTACTTCTGGTCAATGAAGAAGTCCCGAAATAACTTCTCCATTGACGAAAGCCAAGTCCCGATCTCCCACGGCTGGGTACTTCCCGCCCTGAAAACCTGGGCGGTCCCCGTTTACAGAATTGAGTAAGTTTGTCAGCAATCTCCTGCTCTTCCGCAGGAGTCAAAGGCCGGATTGCTCCCTGAGCAACAGGGGATGCCGCGGTCACCGGTCCAACTGGGGAAGCCACAGCAGGGAGGGTGGTACGGAGAACTCTCAGGGGGTGCAACAACAGGCTGCGCCCTCTGTTCTAACATCTGCATCAGCCGACCCATGGCCTCCTCCTGACGCTGCACGGCCTCTGCCATCTGGGCCATCTGAGCCTGAAGCTCCTGCACCTCACTCTGCTGGCCCTGCTCGGACTCCTCCGGCTCGGGCTCAGGGGATTCAGGCTGAGAACGCGTCAACATTCTACGTCGCGGAGGCATCCTTTCACAAGAAACCACACTCAGTATCATATCCCCACACGACCCAATCTAGCGAAAGTCAAAGACATCCCCATATTTCTGTGACTTTATGTTGTCTGCAGCCAACATAACGGTTCACCAGAAATTAGGCATGTCGATCTCTCTTCTCTCACTGGAAGAGTCAAACAATAAATCAACGACTTTCGCAAATATCACGTCTCTCGTACCCTATCATCCTAGGGTCTGCCAAAAGCCTAGGGTTTTCTAAGTCCCAACTGACCTATCCCTAAGCTCTGATACCAACTTAATCTGTCACGCCCCGGAACCCGGGCTCGCCAACAGATCCGCCGTGTACACGGGATTTCCCGAGTACACGAAGCGCTGGTAACCTGCTCCGATATAATATGAACAATAAAGGAGCATAATACAGAGCTGAAATAGAAGAACCACATAGTATCTCATACTGGGAACTAAAAATAAACTGTAATATGTACAATAATCTCCCAGCTCACCAAAATAATACAACCAGCCGGCGAAAGCCAGACTCAAAATAAAAGGAGAATATCATAGTCTGAGTGAAGGGTACAACGTCTATCTACAGCTCTCAGTCTCCCAGGAGATCTATCTACTCAGCGATCCCCTTACCTTTATCAGCCGCTGATAGCCTAGCAGCTCCCGCAGACGACTCTGCAAATAAAGAGAAGAAAGAAACAGAAAAGAATAATGGGGGTGAGAACTACCAGATAAACCAGTAGCCTCCCCTAGTGGGCAAAACCTCAACTCTGATGCACCCACTAGGATTACTAGAGGCCAGAAAGGAAAAAGTGGTAAAGCTGTAGCAGAACTGCTGAATAAAGGGGAAACCACACTAGCATGCCTCTAAATGCAGTGCCAAAAGGAATGACTGTATGTATGCATCAGTATCTAAACATGCCTGCCTGAATAAACCCAATCTTATGCCACCAGTAAAACTGGTACTCTGCCTGCTGCGCCTTGCCTGCCCAAATCGGTATGCTGGCCAATGCATAACACCGATAGGGAATGAGAGTCTCAAGGACTCAAGCCTGCCTGTAACACACTCCGGAGTGGCACTCGAGGGGAGCGACCCACACGAGTAAAAGTACCTCAGTAATAAATATCATAAGTGTCGTAAACAGCAGGACTGGATCATGACTATGATCAAGTGGGAAAAGCCATCCACTAAGAAAACCCTGATCTGATGCCATAGTACTCAATAAGTGGGAAAAACCATCCACTAGAGAAAAGCCCGATCCCCTGCTGATGCCAAAAATAGACCAGACTCAACCCCATTCTGATGCAAGGATAAATACCCGGCCGACCGCCTACAGTCCGCGGTCACCGCAACACCCCACAAGTTTATAATCTAACATAACCTTGGCTATACTATCCCAAACCCCTGCTCATATTCGAGCGACAAGCAACTGAAAGCAAAAGAGAGCAATAAAACATGTCAAGTCTTAATATGATAGTGTAGCAATAAATAGTGGCCCTACCTGATGTCCGGGCATGCATGCAACTGTCTTTATTTTAAAAGTTGTAAAATAGTGTCAAAGATTTAAAAGATTGATTTACTGAGTAAAAGTCATTTGCATGCGAGATTATAGCCTTTGTCTCAATCACAGTGTCCCAATATAAGTCATCATATCATCTGTGGAATTATATTAAATTTTAGGAGAGTTTGTCCCAGCGGTTCTCATCAATTGTCCTGTTAGTAGTCCTGTTAGTAGTCCTGTTAGTAGTCCTGTTAGTAGTCCCAATAGTTCTCATCAATTTAGTTTGTCCCAATTGTTCTCATCAATTGTCATATTAGTTTGTCCCAATTGTTCTCATCAATTAAATTTTAAGGGAGTTCCAGTAATCCCAGTGAGCTTGTCAAAAATGAGGTAAGCAACAACCGCCCACCTCGAGCAGCTCAAACTACACCTCAGGTAGTCTCCTGGTTGTCCACAGTCCCCTAGAACTGCTGTCTGCCGAAAACGGTGCCCTACAGCAACACACATTGCACAGGGTGTAACTATAGTATTCATAAAAATACAGCTTTTGCTGTTTTTCAAATAGCACGGGAAAAGAGGGAATTTTTCACCTCTAAATAGTGCTCAGAAAAATCCAGAAAAATTACGGTTGCGTTCCTAGCGAAGAGTAGATCAAAATCGACTCGTTGAACGCCTCGATCTGATGCTCCTACGCCAAGATAAAAATCGGAGAAGTTGACACTGTCCAGAAATTTCCACAGCAAAAAGGGGGGTCAAAGAGGCCTCGGGAAACGTGCCAAAAGTACGAAATGGAGCAAAGTGATAAACACGGAAATCGAAGTCTTACCTCTTAGAAACGCGCTGTCGCAAAAATCGTCCAAAAATTCCTCCTGGTTAGCCCACAGGGAATTTTCGACGGAACTGCGACGGGAAATGGGCCGAAAAAGAAAACCGTCGTAGTGCGCCGCGTCGCAGATAACTCACTAACTGTAACTCCAAAAATTCTAAAATTCTGAGGAGAGAGAGAGGAGAGAGAGAGGAAGAATTTTCGTAGAGGGCACTTTCTCTGGTTCTCTCTCTAAAGGCTCGAAAACCGAGGTGCAAAGAGAGGGGGGTGGGGGACCTCTTATATAGTGGGCCAAAGGGAATATTCCACACGGGATCCGGATCCGAACAGGAAACACCGAAATGGGCCAACCAGAAAGCGCCACGTGTCCACAAAACAGCAAACAGCCTGTGCAGGCCCAATGAAAAATCGCCACGTGGCCACGTGGTGCACGTGGCCGGTCCGTGCTCCGGGTCTTCCGGAAGATGTCGGCCAATAGGGGAGCGCCACGTGTCACCTTCCCACGTGCTTCTAGAAGTCGGCCGGCCAATGGGAAGCTGCCACTTGGCAGAAGGAGTCTTCGGTGCACCCGGTGCACGCCAGGCCCATGGACCGCGCACCCGAGCCCCCCGCCCGCGCCTGCGCCGCCGCCCTCTGCCGCTGTGCCGCCGCTGCGCCGCCGCCCGCCGCCGTGCGCCGCCGCCCGCCGCCGCTTGCCGGTCGCCGGAACAGTAATTCCGGCGGCCGGAGTTACTGTTCCGGCGTGAACAGTAATTTTGTGCCGAAAAAATAAAGTAAATATACCGTTTCGATCGTTTTCGCGCGCTGAGTCCAAATACGACGTCCATTTCGCCAAATTCTCATCCGAAATTTTGCCGAAAGCTCCCGGAAAATTCCATTTGCTCTGATTTTCGCGCAGAGTCTAAATTAAATGTCCAATTTTGATTCTACAAGCTCTGCTTCACCGAATAAGCTCCCTACAGTCACTGTTTAATGTTGCACAGTTCCTGCGGGAGTCCGGATCATCACATGGTCTGTATTGCTCGGGTGCGAGCAGGGGTCTGGGGTAGTGTAGCGGGGACATTGGTGTCAGGGATGGGTTGTGCTGGATTGCGGTTGGCAGGGTTTTGCGGTGACCGCGGACTTGGGCGGTTGACCGGATATTTATTATGCATCAGATTGGGTATCAGATTTCTCTAGTGGACGGGGTTTCCCACTATTTGTGTATTTTTGCATCTGATTGAGGACGAGGGTCTTTTTTAGTGGTTGGGCTTTCCCACTTTGATCATAGTCATGATCTAGTCCTGCTATATAGAGATACTTGTGATATTGATGACAGAGATACTTTACTCGTGTGGGTCGCTCCCCTCGAGTGCCGCTCCGGAGTAGGCTTTAGACCGTGTTGGGTTCCGGTCATTTGGACAGTGGAGATACTGAGTTCGGGAGATTGGTGACAGAGCAGGCAGTACCGGGTTTTATACCGGTTCATTCGATTGGGTTTATTTCGGTCAAATACTTTTATTGTTACACTCGTGCCTGGGGGTCGAGTGCAGACTGGTAGTTGAGTTTAGATCAGTGCTAGTATTATTGAGAGCCGTTTGGTTGACGGTGGTCCCGTGTCGTTGAGAGTACTTTGTCCGCTGTGTGAGAGGTTGAGCATCATGATTCTATCCGTTCTGAGAGAGAGAGCGTGGATTTTGACCATAGCCTGCATGAGCCACTACTCGATAGCGAGTTAGTCCGTTTGGACGCCCTACGTAATTCCTGCCCGTCAGCGGGAGGTGGTTGTAGGTGGGCGCAGGTTTGACTGGACCAGATGTGGCAGTCAGCTCGATTGGGTCGATTGTGCACTTCATGTGCTAGTGGTTGCATACCACTGTTTGGTTCTCCCCTTTTAGCCTTTAGATAGGGGCATGGTAGCTGTTGAGAGTCTCCAGCTTACTCATTTCAGTCTTATGACTTGGGTTAGTTATGTCTCTTGAGGACTTAGTGGGCAGACCGTCAGGTCTGGCGTGGTACCCACTGAGAACTCCCTTTTTGGTGTAGTTCTCACACCCTTTGGGGTCTTTCCCCCCTTTTTCCTTCCTCTCCTTTATTTTGCAGAGTCTTGCGGGTGATGCTGATTCTGCGGTTGTTGATCGAGGTGAGGGAGTCGCGAGCTAAATCCCTACCCGTCGTTGGAAAGTAGCGGTATCCCCTACAGAGGAGATCTTTAGTAGTTTAGTTGTTTTGTTTCCCTCTTTTGAGAGACTGTTGTTGTGAGGATATTTTATGTATTGAGAGACTGTACACTGTTGTATTTATTGGAGTTACCTCCCGGTTGGGTTCAGAACTTGTATTTGAGGATATTGTTTTATTATTATTTTGGGAGGCGGACAGTGTTGTTTTATTTCCAGTTGTACAGTGATTGATTTTGGTTATACAGTAGATTTTATTTATAGCTCTGATATCTGTTTAGCTATAGTACTTTTCTTGCAGGTTGGACGCTTCGCCTATGCGGATTTGGCATAGGTGGCGGATCTGTTGGCGGGCCCGGGTCGCAGTTTCGACCCCGGGGCGTGACAGATTAGAGTGGTATCAGAGCCTAGGTTGTAGGTCATGGTGGACTTAGAAACCCTAGGCTTATGGTTTGACCCTTGGTTGACTTCGTGAGAGTCGTGATTTTTAGCGAGAGTCCTGATTGAGTTTTATACCTCTCCCAAGGGATGGGAAGAGAGATTGGCATGTTTATTCTCCTAAGTGTTTATGTTGGCCGCAGACAACATAACGCTATGGAACGGGTGACGTGCTTTAGACTTTCGCTGGATTGGGTTGAGCGCTGTTTTGTGTTGTTTTGTGGGTTTCGTCGTGGCGGGCGGTGTCTCCCCGACGCTGGGTTTTGACCCGTGTGCATCCTGTCATAACAGTTTGAGCTTGAGCAGTTGGTTTTGGGCCGGATACCCGGATTGACGTCAGAGAACTCTGGACCCAGATGACAGGATTGTCAGAGGCTTATCAGTGACAGAGTGAGCAGCTGGTCTTGGTGACACAGTTGTCGGAGCACTGAGTAGCCCCCTCTGTGCCAATGTTTAGTGTCGAGGCACCGAGGCAGGGTGGATAGTTGACGGCAGAGGAGCTGTGGGACATGATCGATCTATTGAGCCAGATTTGGCAGATGATCCACCCCGACTCGTAAGATTGAGTTTGGAGCCTTTGGAGGCAAAGTCGTGGTTGGTGTTGATGGAGTGATTAATTGAGAGCCTCCCTGTGCTTGGGAGTGTATGCAGTTGTTGAACTGCGCGCTCCAGGTTCGAGGGACGAGGCGCATAGGATATGTGAGACTGGGAGTGGTTCGCGCTAAGATACCTTTCAGCGTAGTTGGTCCCTCTGTTATGGATAATTGATGCCTCGATGGAGTAGGCATTGTGTATGGAGCAGGGCGCTGCAGTTCCTTTGGATAGGGATCTGCCGCTAGAGGCGAGTTCTGGATTTTGGCGCTTGGCGCCGGGTGATGGAGGACAGATCGGCCGGCAGAGGCATTTCTGATTTCTTTTTCCAGGATAACGAGTTTCCGAGATGCCGGAGATCGGGTGGACCCCGAAGGCAGCATCAGTATTTATATCAGAGTGGCGCAGCGGTAGCGTGGATTTGTTATCTGCGGAGGACCTTATTCGTCGCCTCAATGTGATCAGAGACAGAGGTCATGCTCCCTTGTGGATAGTCCTGATTTTCAGGCAGATTGAGCGACAACCACTTGCTTTGAGCGGATGAATCTGTGCCGCCCGGTTGGAGGGCGCCACGGTAGTGGATCGAGTGTCGCAGGTGGATTTCACCACAGTAGTCGGAGTTAGAGCATGTTCCACTCTTGCATGGCTAGAGGCAGATTTGTTACCACGTGCACTTGAGGTGCAGGTTCCTGTTGTTGTTGTGCACGTGAGGAGGCTTTTGGATCATGTCCAGTGCGGCCGAGACCGCGAGTTACTGGCAGAATCATTAGAAATTGTAGCAATTCGGAGTTTTGACCCTATGCTTGAGATTGATGGGCACAATGCCACAGGATGTTCGACTACGGAAAGAGAGGACTTTGATCTTCGGCAAGGCGGACAATAGGAGGCTTGCTTGTTGAGATTGTTAGAGCACTCTAGTTTTAGCGACAGGGTGAGAGGTGCTTACGGCGGCACCGGGACTCAGGGATATCTCTGTTGCCCACGAGATTCCGGGTGTGATTTCACCTTAGTTGTTGGTAATGCCGCCGGTTAGGGAGATAGAGATTGCGGTTGACGTGGTTCGAGGAACCGCGCCACCCTCGACAGCACCTCATTGGATATCGCCTGTAGAGCTGAGAGAGCTGATGGCACAGTTGCAGGGTCTGATGGATCGAGGGGTCTGTTTGACCTAGTGCCACGCCGTTGGTATACAGTAGTGATGCCACGTCGTTGATACACGAATGTGAGGGTCCTTTTATGGTTCGAGTGTAGACAGGTCCGGGTGGTATCTAGGACCTTCTGATGGAGTTATACTCCGGCAAGTTAGTGTATGATGCGAGTACCTACTTGGAATTAGACAGCCGAGGACTTCGCCTAGATGGCGTTCAGGACACGGTGGGGGCATTATGAGTTTATAGCGAGGCCCAATGGAATGACGAATGCCCTGTTGACTTCAAGGTCTAGGAATTGTATGTCCTAGTTGTGCTTGGACGGACTGGGAGTAGTGTTTCCCGAGGATATTTTGATTTACTCCCAAAGCGACTTGGAGCACGAGGAGCACTTGTGGATGTGCTACCATGCCCGTGTGGATGAAGCAGTATGCCAAGTTATTGAGGTACAAGTTGTAGCTTCAGAAGCATACCTTCTTGGGTCGCCTTATTCTAGCCATTAGAGTGGCGGTGGAATCCGACCAAATGGATGTTATTCAAGATTGGTTGAGACCAACATTTATTCTTGAGGTGAGGAGCTTCTTGGACTTGGCAGTGGCGGGGAGAGCATGGCCAATGGATAATGAGACTGATACCAGCGCCAATGCTAGTAATTCCAGTGTTGGGAGATGGGTTTGTGTGTTTAGTGATGCCTCCCATTGTGGCTGTAGAGTTACCGTGGGTTGATTTTCGGTCCACACGTCATTAGTCCAACCCTTTGAGTATTGAGGCAGGATGAACTGCTGTTTTGCAGGCAGCTTGGATCCCACAGTTGAGCCTTTCAGTACGTCTATTACCTCCAGCTTTGATTGGTATATCTGGGCGTAGGCCATGCCTGCTTGGCTATCGGTGTTGATTACTCAGCATTTCCGTTCTATACCATGCGATAGATTAAGATTTCAGCTTCAGTTTACAGTTTCTACCAAGTGGCATCAGTGGAGCCTATAGCTTTCAGCATTTTGTGTGGGATTTGCGCGGATTGTCGTTACTGGTTCGGATTTTGACCGCGAGTTTGGGCATCAGCATTATGATCGCCCTTTTGAGTCAGTTTTCAGTCCCGTTCACTGACGGTTTGGTCCCCGTCAGGGTGTCCTTATTAGTTGAGAGATCGGCTTCGACCCGTGGGTCTGTTGGGGTTATGTTGGCATGTTGAGTGACCAATTGTGCATGAGATTGTGTCTCTTGAGGATCCCTTTTGAGGATAGCCCGTGGTTGAGTAGGCCACTCGGGTGATTTTGGATCGGGAAGTAACCGAGTGAAGACCCCAGCTTATTGGATTCTTTTCTTCATTGGATGAATGTGTGGGTATGCTTCGGGTCGCCTTGTTGAGATTGACACCAGGAGGTGGTTTGGTGCGTGTTGCACGGATGGTTATTCTGTTTCCCCCAGCTCTTGATGGAGCCTCTGTGTTGTTTCACGTCTTAGCTCAGGAGTGTTTTGCTTTTGGATCCCTCGCCCGTGATTGACTTGCCCCTTTAGAGATCTGTGATTGTTGGAGTACGAGGGACGCCCGTTGCGATTTCTGGCTCGAGTGATGAGAGAATTGCACATCGGGCCATGCCGTACTTGTTGTTGTTGTTGGTGGGGAGTAATCACGGGGAGAGTGGTGTTTCGGGAGCTGGAGGCGTTATTGATGGATACCTACCCGTGGTATTTGTGACTCTTGGTGGATTTGAGCTAGTTTCGAGGACGAAACTTTCTTTAGTGGGGGAGGATGCGAAGACCCGAAACTCCCACTTATGGAGTACTATTTCATCTACAGCTTCCGAAGGCCTATGTGGCGTGTTGGTGGGATTTGTGCACCAATTGGACATTAGGGATGGACTATGTGTGTTAAATGGATCACGAGAGTAGTCTGATGACCCCGTCGGAAGTTTAGAAGTGGTTCCGCGCGCAATGGATATTAAAAAGGGACTCAGCGCGAGGTTTGGACCAAGGAACACCCTTCCGGATGCCTTCGGCAATTTTTAGAGTTGGAATTTGGCAAATCGGACTCCGGATTTGGACTCAGCGCGCGAAAACGGTCAAAATGGGCTATTTACATGCATTTTTCGGAGGTTGCTACAGTAAAATTACTGTTTATGGCCGGAACAGTGTTTCCGGCGACGGCGGCGGCTGCGGGCAGCGGGCGGGCAGCGGCGGAGCGCGGCGCGGGCAGGCGCGGGGCAGGTGCGCGGTCCACCGCGGGGGGGCGTGCACCGGTCGCGGGCCACGTGGCGGATCCCAGTTGGGCCGGCGCGGGGGCGGGTCCACGGGAAAAGGGCGCGGTGTACGGTGGACCGGAGGGTGACACGTGGCGGCTTATGATTTGTCGGTGCTATAGACCCGGTTCACGGAGTGTGTGTGGGTGGCCTCGGGGCGCGTGCCTGGCAGGGGGGCGCAGGCGGCGCTGACAGCGCGCACGTGGGCGTGGCAGCGACGCGTTGACTGGGTGCGTGCCACGTGTCGGCTGTGCAGCGAGCCACGTGTTCGTGCGGAGGTTGGTCTGGAATTGCTGTCGCCTGTTTGGCGGGCGACGTGGAGGCCCAGGGCAGTTTCGGGCTGCCACAGTGATCTTTCGGGCTGCTACAGTGCGCGCCCGAAAGTTCCCTGCGCCCGGAAATTGGGACCTATTCGGTATTTTCGATTTGTTTCTGCAGTCTATAAAAGCGATCCGAGCTTCCTTCTTTCACCTTTTTCCGCCATTTCCGAGCCTCCTCTCGCCAGAGTGCCTTCAGCAAAGATGATCCCCGAGCTTGGCTGCATCCTTCTGCAAAGTTTTGAGATTTTTGGTGGCACACTATCGAGGTTTCCATTTCTACGGCGCGGCGCGACGCTCGTCCATTTGGGTTCCCCTTCGTCGCGTTTCAGTGCGCGAGCTCCCCCGGCCTACTCCGACCACCATTTCGAGTGATTTCTTCGCCGCTGGATCCGCGACGGACAGATCTACGATCTTGGTTTTTTCAGCTTTCCCTCATTTCATGCTTTTCGAGGTGTTTGTTCGAGCTTACTGTGACCCCATTTCTGTGAAGGAGTTTTGGACAGCGGCATGGTCTTTCGGCGTTATCTCCGCAACCGGGCATCGTTTGACGACGTGCTTATACACTTTTTTCATCTACTCGACGCAAGGAATATCACAGTATTTTCTTTGGATTTTTCTGAGTTTTGCCCGAAGGTATATGTTCTTCCCCTTGTCTGTAAATGGAATTACAGTTATGTTGCTGTGTGGTTTTGCGCACCTGTACTGTGGAATTTGTAACTCGGCCTACGGGGCTCGGAATTGGACGTGCAGGTACTCGTTTCGAAGATATCGACGCGAGGATTGCTGTGATATTTTTATTGGATTTTTCTGGGCACTTTCTGCAGGTGAAAACTACACGTCTTCGGGACTGTTTTCTGATGTTGTATATGTGGATTATTTTTGGAATAAAAGTGTAATGCTGGACCTTAATTGTTGTACTCAGGGGTGTTTTCAGTTGTTTGGAGCCAAGGCTTGCGCGACATGTACCGAGGGTGTAATTTTGGCAGATTTTGTACTGTGAGCGTCTACCCACTTCACCGACTTCAGGTTTGCCTTGGTTTAAGCGCTTCAGGTGGGTAAACTAGTACTTGCAACTGTTAGAGGGAATAACAGAATTTATATGCATGTTATGCCTTATGGGAGATGTAATAGTGGGTGTTCGTGTATGGTTAAGATGAGCTTACCTATGGGAATGTCACCCTCTATGATTGATAGCATGCCTAATTTAATGTGCAACCGTTATGAGCAAGAGGTAAGCATGGAAACGGCCTAGATCATGTGGATTGATGTTTCCCTGATAATTGTACATGCTTGTTGAACTAGAGACTTAGCATGCGATAGACAGATTATATTTATCCCACACTAGATGATATAGAGATCATACATGTTTATTCAGTGGCCTATTGATGCGAGATTGGCATATCATAGTGGGAATATTGTAGTATGCTTTGCTACCATATGTTTACTCTCTTTTATTGTTTCCAAGGACAAAAGCATGCTTGAATGGACTTGTAGTTAGGCCATCTTTTACTGCTGCACTACTTTTTGGAACTTGACTTAGGAGAAACCATACTTTTTCTTCTCCTTCTTTGTTAGTCAGGTGGTCTGTATTGCTCGGGTGCGAGCAGGGGTCTGGGGTAGTGTAGCGGAGACATTGGGTGTCAGGGATGGGTTGTGCTGGATTGCGGTTGGCAGGGTTTTGCGGTGACCGCGGACTTGGGGCGGTTGACCGGATATTTATTATGCATCAGATTGGGTATCAGATTTCTCTAGTGGACGGGGTTTCCCTCTATTTGTGTATTTTTGCATCTGATTGAGGACGAGGGTCTTTTTTAGTGGTTGGGCTTTTCCACTTTGATGATAGTCATGATCTAGTCCTGCTATATAGAGATACTTGTGATATTGATGACAGAGATACTTTACTCGTGTGGGGTCGCTCCCCTCGAGTGCCGCTCCGGAGTAGGCTTTAGACCGTGTTGGGTTCCGGTCAGACCGTGTTGGGTTCCGATCATTTGGACAGTGGAGATACTGAGTTCGGGAGATTGGTGACAGAGCAGGCAGTACCGGGTTTTATACCGGTTCATTCGATTGGGTTTATTTCGGTCAAATACTTTATTGTTACACTCGTGCCTGGGGGCCGAGTGCAGACTGGTAGTTGAGTTTAGATCAGTGCTAGTATTATTGAGAGCCGTTTGGTTGACGGTGGGTCCCGTGTCGTTGAGAGTACGTTGACCGCTGTGTGAGAGGTTGAGCATCATGATTCTATCCGTTCTGAGAGAGAGAGCGTGGATTTTGACCATAGCCTGCATGAGCCATACTCGATAGCGAGTTAGTCCGTTTGGACGCCCTACGTAATTCCTGCCCGTCAGCGGGAGGTGGTTGTAGGTGGGCGCAGGTTTGACTGGACCAGATGTGGCAGTCAGCTCGATTGGGTCGATTGTGCACTTCATGTGCTAGTGGTTGCATACCACTGTTTGGTTCTCCCCTTTTAGCCTTTAGATAGGGGCATGGTAGCTGTTGAGAGTCTCCAGCTTACTCATTTCAGTCTTATGACTTAGGTTAATTTATGTCTCTTGAGGACTTAGTGGGCAGACCGTCAGGTCTGGCGGTGGTACCCACTGAGAACTCCCTTTTTGGTGTAGTTCTCACACCCTTTGGGGGTCTTTCCCCCCTTTTTCCTTCCTCTCCTTTGTTTTGCAGAGTCTTGCGGGTGATGCTGATTCTGCGGTTGTTGATCGAGGCGAGGGAGTCGCGAGCTAGATCCCTACCCGTCGTTGGAGAGTAGCGGTATCCCCTACAGAGGAGATCTTTAGTAGTTTAGTTGTTTTGTTTCCCTTTTTTGAGAGACTGTTGTTGTGAGGATATTTTATGTATTGAGAGACTGTACACTGTTGTATTTATTGGAGTTACCTCCCGGTTGGGTTCAGAACTTGTATTTGAGGATATTGTTTTATTATTATTTTGGGAGGCGGACAGTGTGTTTTATTTCCAGTTGTACAGTGATTGATTTTGGTTATACAGCAGATTTTTATTTATAGCTCTGATATCTGTTTAGCTATAGTACTTTTCTTGCAGGTTGGATGCTTCGCCTATGCGGATTTGGCATAGGTGGCGGATCTGTTGGCGGGCCCGGGTCGCAATTTCGACCCCGGGGCGTGACACTGGGCCTGCGCGGGGCTTCCGCGCCCGCGCGGGGCTGTACCCGCGCGGGGCTACTGCGCTGCTGCGCGCTATTTTGCGTGCCCACGCAGGGCTGGGCTCGCGCGGGGCTGCCGCGCCCGCGCAGGGCAATTTCCGCGCGGGGCAACCGCGCTGCTGCGCGCTGTTTGCGCGTGCCCAACCAGAGCGGCATAGACTCGCCCGCTCGGCGCTCGGGGGACGTCGCTCTGGCTGTCACGAGGACGAGGAAGCAAGGTCTGGCCTACCATAGGCCGCAGAAGGTCCTGCCGACCGATGAGGAACAGAAGGTGCTGAAGCTAAGGAAGGAGCTGGATGACCTGCTCTAGGGCACGAACTCTGAAAGTGACCGGTCTGCCCGCAACGAAAACAACGGCCCTGCCTCTGAGGGCACTGGATCGGTGAGTGCGGTCCTCCAGAAATGACACATCGGTCAGGGCGTGGCTGCCGCGAGGTCTGCTGCTGCTGCTGCTGCTGCGAAGGCTGCTGCTGCCGAGGTGGTCGACGCTACTGCTGCTGAGAACGACGAGATGCCCCTGATCTCTGCCGCCCCTGATATCCATGACCCTGAGAGTGGAAACGTGGAGGTCTCGGGGGTCCCTGTCGACTCGACTGCCCCTCCTCCATCGGTGCTGGGCGCTTCGCCCCTGGAACCACTGCGGGAGGGCTGGAGCCACCTCCTCCATCACTGCCTCTCCTCGCTCTACATAGAGTGCCTGCTCCATCGAGGCCTCCAGAGTCTGCAATCGAAGTGAGCGAACAAACTGATAGATGTCCCGGCACAATCATCGCTCAAACATATATATCCGATGAGCCTCGTCCCTGGCCACGTGTGGCACACAAGCCAACAACTGATTGAAATCAGCTAGGTACATAAGCACGGCCGATCTCCCAGGCGGGGATTCTTCAGCTGCTCCTCCAGTCTCAGACGAACACTCTCTGGAAAGAAGGCCCCTAGCAAAAGACTGCGGAACTCCGCCCAAGTGAGAAGCTGCGTCCCAGGTGGACCAGCAGGTCGCACACGCTATCAGACGAACACTCTCCAAGAAGTGTGTAGCCAAGAGGACCCGAAACCGCTCCTCAATGAACAAGCTCTCAAAATGTCGCTCCATAGCCGTGATCCAAGACTCAGCCTCCCACGGCTCTGCACTCAGTCCAAAAAAACGAGGTGGATCGAACTGGCGGAACCTCATCAACAGATCCACTACCTCACACTGCTCAGCTGGAGTGAAAGATCCCGTCGACCCAGACGGTGGTCTGCTAGAAACCGGCTCAACAGGAACTGCCGGTGCTGTCTGAACAACAGGGGGCGCCACAACTGGTGAAGAAGGCACAGGTGAACTCTCAGGGATGCTACAACCGAATGTGCCCTCTGCTCCATCATGAGCATCAACCGACCCAAGGCCTCCTCCTGGCGCTGTGATGTCTCCTCCTGACGCCGAACAGCCTCAAACAACTGTGCCATCTGGGCACGAAGCTCCTGAACCTCTCTCTGCTGTCCCTACCCCGAGTCCTCCTGCTCGGGCTCAGAGGAAGAAGGCTGCGAACGCGTCGACATCGTGCGTCGCGGAGGCATCACTCACCAGAGGAACAGAACGAACAATCAGAACCCAAATCAACTCTCAACCCAATCTAGCGAAAGTCAAAAGGCATGTCCCCCTTCCCATAGTACTATGTTGTCTGTAGCCAACATAGTTGCCACCGAAGGAAGACATGTCAGTCACTCATCCCAATGCGCTCGGGAGAGTTAGAAACCCAATCAGGACTCTCGCTAAAAATTGCGGCTCTCACGTGAGTCATCCTAGGGTCCAACCACAAGCCTAGGATCTCTACGTCCTCAATGACCTACATCCTAGGCTCTGATACCACTCTAATCTGTCACGTCCCGGGGTCGAAACTGCGACCCAGGCTCGCCAACAGATCCGCCGCCCATACGGGAAGCCCCGTATAGACGTAGCGACTAACCTGCAAAAGAATCATCTACACTAACAGATATCAGAGCTGAAAAAGTAAAATACGGAAATAAAGATATATAAACAACTACAACTCCAAATAATAATAATACAAACCATCCTCACCAAAATACAAAGTCTCTCTCAACAGTAAAGGAAAGGTACAACTCGATACCTCACTACAAGGGTCGCTCAACATAACACTCTCAGAAACTGGTAAGGGGTACATCTACTCTCTCTCAGAGGATGACTGGAAGGGATCTATCTCGCGACTCCCTCTCCTCGGTCAGAAGGAGCAGAATCAGCAACTGGAGCAGCAGGAACCTGAGCAGAAGTCCCTGGGGAAAAAAAATACACCACGACGGGTGTGAGAACTACATCCCACAGTAGTTCTCAGTGGGTGCCGCCATCAAGCCCGACGGTCTGCCCACTAAGTCTACTGGAGGCATAAAGTAACATATGCAGTGCTGTAAGGGAATCTGGGAAAAGTAAACTCTACAGCTACTACGCCTCTATCTAGATGCTCAAAGAGTGGAACAGAAAGAACATGATGCCACAACTAACTCTCAACTCAGATCACCCAATCTAAACTGACTGCCTCATCGGGTCCAGTCAAACCCGCGCCTACCTACTGCCGTTACATCCCGGAGGACCGGACTTACGTAGGACGTCCGTGACTGCCAAAACTGGCTCAGCCAGAGGGACGGTGTCCGTGACTGCCAAAACTGGCTCAGCCAGAGGGACAATGCATCGACAAGTCGCGATAGAAGTATCAGGCCCAACTCCGGAGTGGCACTCGAGGGGCGCGACCCCACCGAGTAAAGTATCCGCGCATCTCTGTCGAGCTCAAATGTGGCTCATGCAGGCTATGATCCAAATCCTCGATCAACAAGATCGTCTAAACCAACAAAACACTGTCTCACTCACAGGCTGGAATCTACACAGCCGAGACTCACTGTCACTCTGACAGCTCTCAAGAAACCAGATCTACAAACACTGTCACTCTCCCAAAGAAACCTGATCTACAGACTGCTATCAACTCCACTCGGTCCCCAGACACAAGTGTAAATGCATCCCACAACCACCCGACCTCCCAGCCCACAACGCGGGCAAGAAAAGCTAAGTCCAGAATGACATATAAATAGTGATGTGGGAATGTCTAGGGCAATAAAAAACCTAGCCCAAGTTGATGTTTTCTACAGTCTGGCTGAACATGCTGCATATGGCGGGGGTGCTAGGTCAAGTTCCAAGATATAATAATTAACAAGTTGTAGGAAGCAAAAAGATCACAAGATCATCAAACTAATACAAGGAATATTAACATTCAAATTCTAGCATGCTACCAAGTCCAATCACTATCATGCATGATTCTACACAATAGAATTAGTACACAGTCCATAGATCCTGAAAGCAAAGCCACCCACCTGAAGGTGCTAACTGTCCGGAGTCGTGCAGCTGAGAATGCCCAGAAACAGATATCTCTAATCACCCACCAATCCAACAATACATGAACAGTGTTCAATTCTTCCTTGGTACAAAAATACAACCCAAGGTTACACTTAATTCCATAAAATCCAAGTATTACAATTTTGCTGGGAACAGTCCCCTTAATGCGAAATTTTCACCTTCTGAAAGTGCCCAGAAAATTCCAATAAAAATATCACAGCGATTACCGCGTCGAGACCTTCGAAACGGGTACCTGCACATCCAATTCCGAGCCCCGTAGGCTGAGTTACAAATTCTGCAGTACAGGTGCGCAAACAATCACAACCACACAACTGTAAACTCTTGCACAGATAAAAAAGGAATAGTATACCTCCGGGAAGGTCTCGGAAAAATCCAAGAAAAATACGGCGATACTCCGCGCGACGAGTAGATGTAAAATGAGTTAGGCTCGTCTCGATCCGACGCTCGAGCGCGGAGAATAAAATCCGGCAAGGTGCTGTAGTCAAGAGAGAAATCCTGTAGCAAAGGGGGTTAAAAATGTACCAGGAACCCCAAGAAGAGCTCGGATCTGAAGAAAGTGGTCCACACAAAAAACATAGGCCTACCTCTCGTGAATCCAACGCCGTGAAAATCGTCCAAAAATACAGTCGGGGTAGATCTGTAGACCTCTCAGACTGAAGTGCGACGGACACGGGCCTCCAACTGTAAATCGTCGCTCTGCGCTACGATGCCGAAGTCGTCAACGCCTCGGCCTCCAAAAATTCCGGCCTTCCTCCGCAAGATGCACAACAAGATGAGGAATAACTTTGATGATGGGTGCTCAGTCCAAAAAGCCCGAAAAAAGCTTGCAAAGTGAGTAAGAATGGCCTATTTATAGGCCCAACCCGGAAAAGAATCCAAAAATCAAGCATTGGGCTTTTGGGCCCAACTTTCGGGCGCCCGAAAGATTCGGGCGGCTACAGTGTTGGGCCCGGCCCAACAATGTTCACGCCCGAAACCTTCCAGTGATGCCACGTGGCCCGCCAAACAACAAACAGCTGTGCGGGCCACTCCCAGGCTGCCGCGTGGCCCCACCCCGCACAGTAAGGCGGTTGGCGCCCTTCAATGAGAGGGCGCCACGTGTCCAGCCCGAAAGACCCGCCGACCGGTCGCCGCCCGCGCCGGTTGCGCGGCGTGGCCCCCTCGTGCGCACGCGCCCCGAGGCGCCGGCCAGTCCCCCGTGCACCTCGCCCGGTGCGCCCGCGAATCAGAGGGTGACACGTGTCCCTACACCCTGTCCACGCATCCATCTTTGGAATTCCATGGACCGCGCCGCGTGCACCGACCAACCGGAGGCTGCCACGAGTCCCTCGCCTTGGTCCATGCACCGCCGCGCTCGCCTGGTAGACCGCGCGCCTTGAGCCCGCCAATCAGGCGGTGCCACGTGTCCATGCGTCGGGTCTGTGCACCCAGCCGCGCTGCTCTGTGGACCGCGCACTAAAAACCAGCCAATGACAGGCCGCCACGTGGCAGCCGGCGGTCTACAGCCCCTCTCATGCACCAAAAACCAGTAAAAACTTCCGGGAGTCCGTTTTTGGGCATCCGGACTCAGAAACAAACAAGCAAATAGCCGTTTTCAAACGTTTTTCCGTGCTGAATCCATTTCCAACCACTGTTTGGCATAATTCTTTTTAAAAATTTCGGCAAACCTAGTCGAAGGCCAACACAGCTAAAGATACCTCACAGGGTCCATCTGTGGCATCCCTTTGATGCACCATGGGCCAGATACACCAACACTAGGTGTTCTAACAGTGGATTCACCGGAAAAAGGTTGCATGGGAACCAGGGCTACTACATCCTCCCCCACTAAAAGGAAGTTTCGTCCCCGAAACAAAGAAAAACAAAACAGACGTACCTCAACCGGAAGTCTCAAACAGAAAGGGGTAGGCAACTCTCATCTCTGTCTCCAGCTCCCAAGTAGCCTCTCGCTCCTCGTGATTTCTCTACAAGATCTTCACATACGGAATGGCCCGGTTGCGCAATTCCCTCACCTCACGAGCAAGAATTCGCAACGGGCGCTCCTCATATACCAGGTCCTCGCCGATCTCCAGAGAAGTGAAGTCAATCACGTGCGACGGGTCAAACACATAACTCCTCAGAGCTGAGACGTGGAAAACATCGTGTACTCTGGCCAGGCGTGGAGGAAGAGCAACTCCATAAGCCACGGGGCCTACCCTCTCAAGTACCTCAAAGGGTTCAACAAAGCGGGGACTGAGCTTCCCACGCACTCCAAATCTCCGGACCCCTTTCGAAGGCGAGACCTTCAATAAGACATGATCACCAATCTGAAACTCTAGGTCTCGCCGTCGAGTATCAGCGTAGCTCCTCTGACGACTCTGGGCTGTCTCAAGGTGTCGACGAACTACTCTGACTTCCTCCTCAGCCTCCAAAAGTAAATCTGGTCCCAAAGTCCTCCTCTCACCCACGTCACTCCAATACAAAGGCGACTGACACTTGCGTCCATACAACGCCTCAAACGGAGCCATCTGAATGCTCGCCTGATAGCTGTTGTTGTACGTAAACTCAACCAAGGGTAAGTGTCGGTACCACCCTCCTCCAAAATTCATAACGCACGCTCTCAACACATCCTCGAGGGTTTGTATGGTGCGCTCGGACTGGCCAACAGTCTGTGGGTGGAAAGCAGTGCTAAATCTGAGCTGGGTCCCCAAGGCTGACAGTAGACTCCCCCAAAGTGAGATACAAACCTCGGGTCCCTATCTGATACGATCGGCGCGGGTACACCGTGTAGCCTCACTATCTTATCCAAATACAACTGTGCCAGACGCTCCAACGACCAAGTCATCCGAACAAGCAAGAAATGTGCAGACTTGGTGAGTCTATCCACAATAACCCCAAACCGCGTCGGCTCCACTCTACGCCCTCGGCAGTCCAGTAACAAAATCCATAGTAATGTGGTCCCACTTCCACTCAGGAATTGGAAGACTCTGTAACTTGCCAGCAGGAAACCGGTGCTCTACCTTCACTTGCTGGCAAGTTAAACAATGAGCCACAAATCTTCCAATGTCCCGCTTCATTCCGAACGACCAAAAATGTGCTTGAAGTCCTTATACATCTTAGTACCACCAGGATGAATGGTATAAGGTGATAATGGGCCTCTCTCAAAATCCGGTCTCTGATCTCAGGATCCATAGGCACACACACTCGGTCCCTGTACCGCAGTACTCCGAGCTATCGACTGTAAAATCCCCTATCTGATCTGCCTGAATCTGTGATCTGATCCTTACAAATGGGGTCCTCACTCTGTGTCTCCCTGATCCTGTCCAACAGAGTGGGCTGCAAGACCATAGACATAAGTCTAGCAAAGACCCAGGGATACCACCTCATCTTGTTAGCCGCCCATCTGCTCACACAACGGTGCCTGCTTGGTGATCCAGCATGCCAAACTCGCAACAGACCTCCTGACTCAAAGCATCTGCTACAACATTGGCCTTGCCGGGATTACAAAGATGCTTACTCATAGTCCCTTTAGTAACTCCAACCACCGGCGTTGCCTCAGGTTCAGCTCTTTCTTAAAACTCTGCTGGCACTGTCAGTCCACACAAACCTCGCCCCTTCCTAGTCAACGGTAAGGGGTAGTAAAGACTTCGCAAAGCCCTCTACAACCGACGTAAAAGCCTGAAAGCCCAGAAAACTCCAGAACTCTGTAACTGTCCGTCGGTCTCGCCAATCCCCGAACTGTATCAATCTTCGTCGGGTCAATTGCCACTCCTGCGTCTGATACGATGCTGGCCCAAGAAATGCAACCTCCCGAAGCCAGAACCTCGCACTTTTAAGCT
>JAQNDB010004445.1:0-23764 GCA_029204045.2 Tillandsia leiboldiana
TCAACAAGCAACTCGCGGCTGGAGACGCTCCCCCGTAGTTCCATCCGGACGAACTCGAACGCCATCAAATCTCCTCCCTCGCGTCCTGTCAGAAGGCATCTCAATCTCACTAAAATAACCACCGGCTGGTAACTCGGCCGATGTGAAATCCCCGCGCTCACATGCCACCAACCTCCGCCACTCACTAGGACGGCAGGCGCAATGTCAGCCCCGGGGTCGAAACTGCGACCCGGGCCCGCCAAACAGATCCGCCACCTATGCCAACCTGCATAGGCGAAGCGTCCTACCTGCAAGAAAAGTACTATAACTAACCATATCAGAGCTATAAATAAAATCTGCTGTAACTAAAATCAATCACTGTACAACTGGAAATAAAACACCTGTCTGCCTCCCAAAATAATAATAATACAATATCCTCAAGTACAAGCTCTAACCCAACCGGGAGGTAACTCCAATATACAACAGTGTACAGTCTCTCAATACAAAATATCCTCACTACAATAGTCTCTCAAAAGAGGAAAAGAAACAACTAATCCACTGATGATCTCCTCTGAAGGGTACCGCTACTCTCCAACGACGGGTAGGGATCTAGCTCGCGACTCCCTCGCACGATCAACATCCGCAGAGTCGGCAACACCCGCTAACTCTGCAAAACAAAGGAGAGGAGAGGAAAAAAGGGGGGAAACCCCCAAAGGGTGTGAGAACTACACCAAAAAGGGAGTTCTCAGTGGGTACCACCGCCAGACCCGACGGTCTGCCCACCAAGTCCTCAAGAGAAAAAACAACCCAAGTCATAAGACTGAAATGAGTAGGCTGGAGACTCTCGACAGCTACCCTGCCCCTAACTAAAGGCAAAAAGGGGAGAACCAAACAGTGGTATGCAACCACTAGCACATGAAGTGCACCATCGACCCAATCGAGCTGACTGCCACATCTGGTCCAGTCAAACCTGCATCCACCTACAACCACCTCCCGCTGACGGCAGGAATTACGTAGGGCGTCCAAACGGACTAGCTCGCTATCGAGTAGAGATCATGCAGGCTATGGTCAAAATCCACGCTCTCTCTCAGAACGGATAGAATCATGATGCTCAACCTCTCACACGGCGGTCAAAGTACTCCACAACACGGGACCACCGTCAACCAGACGGCTCTCAACAGTACTATCACTGGTCTACTACCCAGTCTGCACTCGGCCCCCAGGCACGAGTGTAACAATAAAAGTATTTGACCGAAATGAACTCAATCGAATGAACCGGTATAAAACCCGGTACTGCCTGCTCTGTCACCAATCTCCGAACTCAGTATCTCCACTGTCCAAATGACCGGAACCCAACACGGTCTGACCGGCACCCGACACGGTCTGACCGAACCCAACACGGTCTGACCGGAACCCAACACGGTCTGAAGCCTACTCCGGAGCGGCACTCGAGGGGAGCTACCCACACGAGTAAAGCATCTCTGTCATCAATGTCACCAGTATCTCTAAACAGCAGGACTTGATCATCAATCTGATCAAAGTGGGAAAACTCAACCACCAAGGAAAGACCCGACCTCAATCGGATGCACTAACGATAAGTGGGAAACTCCATCCACTAAAGAAAACTGATACCCAATCAGGTGCATAGAGAAACATCCGGTCAACCGCCCAATATCCGCGGTTGCCGCAAAGCCCCACAACTAAGCCAACCTGTCCCAGACACGAAGTCCTGACTACCCTATCCAGACCCCTGCTCGAACCCGAGCAACACTGTCCACTTGACTAGCAAAGGCGGAGAAAGGAAAAGCATGGTTTCTCCTAAGTCAAGTTCCCATAAGTAGTGCAGCAGTAAGATGGCCTAACTACATGACCATACAAGCATGCAAAAGTCCTCAAGGAAATAAAGGGGGGTAAAGCAAATAATAGATCCTTTAGGAATAACAACATGCCGGAATCCCAAAACTAGACCTGTCCACAATTCAAGGTTCATCAATAGAACGATCATAATAACTCCTCAGAGTACAAATCCGCACATAGCTACGAAATCCTGTCCCAAAGCATAAACCAACCACATGAAAGGCTATGTGCTAACATGGCATGTTACATAATCTCATAGGGTAACATTATCCTAGGTAAGCTTACACTAGTCATCACATAGATGTCCAAGTCATGCAAGTCCTCAATATACCTCATAAATACTATTCTTGCAATCATTTATACAAATATCATTATCAAGCTTACCTACTTACCAACATAAACCATGTACCCTAAACATGCATGCATCAGTCATAGAGGGGTGACATCCCCACAAGTGCACTTATATTTGCCACAACATATTCATTGCCTTAAACAGTTACTGATAATAAGCTTACCCACCTGAAGCGCTTAAACCAAGGCAAACCTGAAGTCGGTGAAGTGGGTAGACGCCCAGGGTCCAAAATCTGCCAACATAACACCCTCGGTACAAGTCGCGCAAGCCTTGGCTCCAAACAACTGAAAACACCCCTGAGTACATCAATAAGGCTCAACATTACACTTTTATTCCAAAATTAACCAAGTATACACAATCTGAAAATCAGTCCCAAAGTCGTGCTTATTCACCTGCCGGAAGTGCCCAGAAAAATCCAATAAAAATACCACAGCAATCCTCGCGTCGATACCTTCGAAACGAGTACCTGCACGTCCAATTCCGAGCCCCGTAGGCCGAGTTACAAATTCCACAGTACAGGTGCGCAAAACCACACACAGCAACATAACTGTAATCCCATTTACAGATAAGGGAAGAACATATACCTTCGGGCAAAACTCAGAAAAATCCAATAAAAATACTGTGATATTCCTTGCGCCGAGTAGATGAAAAAAGTGTATAAGCACGTCGTCAAACGATGCCCGGTTGCGGAGATAACGCCGAAATACCAAGCCGCTGTCCAAATCCCCTTCACAGAAATGGGGTCACAGTAAGCTCGAACAAACACCTCGAAAAGCGCGAAATGAGGGAAAGCTGAAAATACCAAGATCGTAGATCTGTCCGTCGCGACTCCAGCGGTCCGAAGAAATCATGCGAAACGGTGGTCGGGAGTAGGACGGGGGAGCTCGCGCACCGAATGCGACGAAGGGAACCCAAAAGGACGGAGCGTCGCCGCCGCGCCGTAAAATGGAAACCTCGATTTAAGCGTGCCACCAAAATTCCCAAACCTTTGCAGAAGATGCAGCCAAACTCGGGGATCACTCCTTTCCTGAAGGCACCCAGGCCGAGAGGAGGCTCGGAAATGGCAGAAAAGGGGAAAGAAGAGGCTCGGATCGCTTTTATAGGCTGCAGAAACAATTGAAGAAATACCGGATTATGTCCCAATTTCCGTGCGCAGGGAACTTTCGGGCCGCGCACTGTAGCAGCCCGAAATCCCCGCGCCGCGAGCACTGTCAGCCGCCCGAATCCACCCTGGGCCTCCACGTCGACCCGCCCAAACAGGCGGGAAACCAGCAACCCCAGCCGCTCCCCGCGCGACACGTGGTGCCCCCCAGACGCCGACAACGTGTCCCCCCAAGCGCCGGGAACCGCCCGACAACGCGCCCACGTGCGCTCTGCGCCCGCACGCCTGCCGCCTCTGCCACGCACGCTTCCCGACTGGCGCCCGCAGGTGCACCGTGGAACCGGGTGCACGTGGACCGGCCAACCGGTTAGTGCGCCACGTTGTCCCCCCACCGGTCCACCGTTACACCCAGCCTTTCCCGTGGCCCGCGCCCGCTGCGCCGGTCCAACCGGGAACCGCCACGTGGCCCTGCGACCGGTTCACCCGCCTCTGCGGTGGACCGCGCACCCGCCGCTGCCTGCTCCGCCGCGCTACGGCCGCTGCCCGCCGCCGCGCAGGCCCGCCGCCGCCGGTGCCGGCACAGTACCCTTGCCTCGAAAATTGTTGCCGAACTCAACCCGGACTGCCGGAAAAAGCAAGTGAATAGTCCATTTTCATCGTTTTCGCGCGCTGAATCCAAATCCGAAGTCCAATTTGCACAAATTCCAACTCTAAAAATTGCCGAAGGCATCCGGGAAGATGTTCCTTGATCCAAACTTCACGCTGGGTCCTATTTTAATATCCATGGCACGCGAAACCACTTCTGGACCTCCGACGGAGTCCACCGATCACCCACGTGATCCATTTAACACACTGAGCCCAACACTAATGTCCAATTGGGGCACCAATCCCACCAACATGCCACATAGGCCTCCGGGAGCTGTAGATGACCAGTAATCTCGTCGTGGGATCCGGGTCCCCACATCCTCCCCCACTAAGGAAAGTTTCGTCCCTCGAAACTAGCTCAAATCCACCAAGAGTCACAAATACCACGGGTAGGTATCCATCAATAACGCCTCCCGCTCCCGAAACATCACTCACTCCCCGTGATTACTCCCCAACAACCACAACAACAAGTACGGCATGGCCCGATATGCGATTTTCTCAACTCTCGAGCCAGAAATCACAACGGGCGTCCCTCGTACTCCATCAATCACAGATCTCAAAAGGGGCAAGTCAATCACGGGCGAGGGATCCAAAAGCAAAACACTCCTGAGCTGAGACGTGAAACAACACAGAGGCCCCATCAAGAGCCGGGGGAAACAGAATAATCATCAGCGCAACACGCACCAAACCACCCTCCTGGTGTCTACTCCACCAGGACCACCCGAAGTATACCCACAGATTCATCCTATGAGGAAAAGGATCCAATAAGCTGGGGTCTTCACTCGGTTACTTCCGATCCAAAATTACCCGAGTGGCCTACTCAACCACGGGCCACCCTCAAAAGGGATCCTCAAGAGACGCAATCTCATGCCACGGTTGGCCACTCAACATGCCAACAAAACCCCGACAGACCCACGGGTCGAAAGGATGCCTTGACGGGGACCAAACCGTCAGTGAACGGGAGTGAAAACTGGCTCGAAAGGCGATCATAATGCGGATGCCCAAACTCGCGGTCAAAAATCCCAAACCAGCAACGATAATCCGCGAAAATCCCACTCAAGATGCTGAGTAATCAGAACTGATAGCCAAGCAGGCATGGCCTACGCCCAGGTATATCAATCCAAGCTGGAAATAAAGGACGTACAGAAAGGCTCAACTGTGGAATCCAAGCTGCCTGCCATAACACTCATAGGGTTGGACTAATGAAGTGTGGACCGAAGATCCACCCACGGTAACTCCACCACCAAAATGGAGGCATCACTAGATCACACAATTCCATCTCCCAACCCAGGAAACACTAGCATTGGCGCTAGTATCAGGCACATTATCCATTGGCCATGCTCTCCCGGCACCGCCAAGTCTAGAAGCTCCTCACCTCAAGAATGAAAGTTGGTCTCAGTCAACTGAATAACATCCATTAGGTCGGGTTCCACCGCCGCCCCTACGGCTCGAACAAAGCGAACCCAAGAAGGTATGCTTCTGCAGCTACAACTTGTACCTCAATAACTTGGCATACCGCTTCATCCACACGGGCATGGTAGCACATCCACAAAGTGCTCCTCGTGCTCCAAGTCACTCTGGGAGTAAATCAAAATATCCTCGGAAAACACCACTCCCAGTCCGTCCAAGTACAACTGGGACATACAATCCCTCAGATCTTGAAGTCCACAGGGCATTCGTCATTCCATTGGGCCTCGTTAACAACTCATAATGCCACCACCGTGTCCAAAACGCCATCTAGGAGAAGTCCTCGGCTGTCTAACTCCAAGTGGGTACTCGCATCATACACCAACTGCCGGAGTATAATTCCATCATAAGGTCCTGGATACCATAAAAGGACCCTCACATTCGTGTATCAATGACGTGGCATCACCACTGTATACCAACGGCGTGGCACTAGGTCAAACAGACCCCTCGATCCATCGGACCCTGCAACAGTGCCATCGGGTCTCTCTCAGCTCCACCGGCGATATCCAATGAGGTGCTGTCCAGGGTGGCGCGGTTCCTCGAACCACGTCAAACGCACTCTCTATCTCCCTAACCGGCGGCATTACCAACAACTAAGGTGAAATCACACACGGGATCTCACGGGCAACAGAGATATCCCTGAGTCCCGGTGCCGCCGTAAGCACCTCTCACCCTGTCGCTAAAACCAGAGTGCTCTAACAACCCCAACGAGCATGCCTCCAATTGCCCGCCTTGCCGAAGATCAAAGTCCTCTCTTGCTGCAGTCGAACATCCTGTGGCATAGTGCCCAACAATCTCAAGCATAAGGTCAAAACACCTAATTGCTATAATTTCCAACAATTCTGCCGGTATCTCGCGGTCTCGGCCGCACTGGACATGATCCAAAAGCCTCCTCCACGTGCACAACAACAACAGGAACCTGTACCTCTAGCGCACGTGGTAACAAATCTGCCTCTAACCCATGTAAGAGTGGAACATGCTCTAACTCCGACTACCGTGGTGAAATCCCACCTGCGACACTCAATCCACTACCGTGGCGCCCTCCACCCGGGCGGCACAGAATCATCCGCTCAAAGCAAGTGGTTGTCGCTCAATCTGCCTGAAAATCAGGGCTATCACTAGGAAGCACGACCTCTGTCTCTGATCACATTGAGGCGACGAATAAGGTCCTCCGCAGATAACAAATCCACGCTATCGCTGCGCCACTCAAATAAAAATACTGATGTTGCCTTCGGGGTCCACCCGACCTCTGACATCTCGGGAACTCGTTATCCAGGAAAAGAAATTAGACATGCCCCTGCCGGCCGATCTGTCCTCCATCATCCGGCGCCAAGCGCCAAAATCCAGAACTCACCTCTGGCGGCTGATCCCTATCCAAAGGAACTGCAATGCCACGCTCCATACATAATGCCAGCTCCAACGAGGCGTCTAAATCTACAATGGAGGGACTGAATAACAGAAAGGTGTCCCGGCGCAATCCACTCCCAGTCTCATATATCCTATGCGCCTCGTCCCTCGAATCTGGAGCGCGCAGTTCAACAACTACATACACTCTCGAGCACAGGGAGGCTCTCAATTAATCACCCCATCACCACCAGCCGCGACTCTGCCTCCAAAGGCTCCAAACTCAATCTTACGAGTCGGGGTGGTTCATCTGCCAAATATGGCTCAATAGGTCGATCATGTCCCACAGCTCACCAGTTGTCAACCATCCACCCTGCCTCGGCGCCTCGACACTAAACATTGGCACGGAGGGGGCTACTCAGTGCTCCGACAACTGTGTCACCAAGACCAGCTGCTCCCTCAGCCGCTGACAAGCCTCAGACAATCCTGTCATCTGGGTCCGGGGTTCTCTGACCTCAATCCAGGTATCCGGCCCAAAACCAACTGCTCAAGCTCAACAGCTATGACAGGATGCACACGGGTCAAAACCCAGCGTCGGGGAGACACCGCTCGCCACGACGAAACAACAAAACAGCACACAACAACACTCGACCCAATCCAGCGAAAGTCTAAAGCATGTCACCCGTTCCACAGCATTATGTTGTCTGCAGCCAACATAATCACTTAGGAGAATAAACATGCCAATCACTCCTCCCGTCCCTTGGGAGAGGTATAAAACTCAATCAGGACTCTCGCTAAAAAAATCACGACTCTCACAAAGTCAACCAAGGGTCAAACCATAAGCCTAGGGTTTCTAAGTCTACCATGACCTACAACCTAGGCTCTGATACCACTCTAATCTGTCACGCCCCGGGGTCGAAACTGCGACCCGGGCCCGCCAAACAGATCCGCCACCTATGCCAACCTGCATAGGCGAAGCGTCCTACCTGCAAGAAAAGTACTATAACTAAACAGATATCAGAGCTATAAATAAAAATCTGCTGTAACTAAAATCAATCACTATACAACTGGAAATAAAACAACACTGTCTGCCTCCCAAAATAATAATAATACAATATCCTCAAGTACAAGCTCTAAACCCAACCGGGAGGTAACTCCAATATACAACAGTGTACAGTCTCTCAATACAAAATATCCTCACTACAATAGTCTCTCAAAAGAGGAAAAAGAAACAACTAATCCACTGATGATCTCCTCTGAAGGGTACCGCTACTCTCCAACGACGGGTAGGGATCTAGCTCGCGACTCCCTCGCACGATCAACATCCGCAGAGTCGGCAACACCCGCTAAGACTCTGCAAAACAAAGGAGAGGAGAGGAAAAAGGGGGGGAAACCCCCAAAGGGTGTGAGAACTACACCAAAAAGGGAGTTCTCAGTGGGTACCACCGCCAGACCCGACGGTCTGCCCACCAAGTCCTCAAGAGACAAAAACTAACCCAAGTCATAAGATTGAAATGAGTAGGCTGGAGACTCTCGACAGCTACCCTGCCCCTAACTAAAGGCAAAAAGGGGGAGAACCAAACAGTGGTATGCAACCACTAGCACATGAAGTGCACCATCGACCCAATCGAGCTGACTGCCACATCTGGTCCAGTCAAACCTGCATCCACCTACAACCACCTCCCGCTGACAGGCAGGAATTACGTAGGGCGTCCAAACGGACTAGCTCGCTATCGAGTAGAAGATCATGCAGGCTATGGTCAAAATCCACGCTCTCTCTCAGAACGGATAGAATCATGATGCTCAACCTCTCACACGGCGGTCAAAGTACTCGCCACGACACGGGACCACCGTCAACCAGACGGCTCTCAACAGTACTATCACTGGTCTACTACCAGTCTGCACTCGGCCCCCAGGCACGAGTGTAACAATAAAAGTATTTGACCGAAATGAACTCAATCGAATGAACCGGTATAAAACCCGGTACTGCCTGCTCTGTCACCAATCTCCCGAACTCAGTATCTCCACTGTCCAAATGACCGGAACCCAACACGGTCTGACCGGCATCCGACACGGTCTGACCGGAACCCAACACGGTCTGACCGGAACCCAACACGGTCTGAAGCCTACTCCGGAGCGGCACTCGAGGGGAGCTACCCACACGAGTAAACCATCTCTGTCATCAATGTCACCAGTATCTCTAAACAGCAGGACTTGATCATCAATCTGATCAAAGTGGGAAAACTCAACCACCAAGGAAAGACCCGACCTCAATCGGATGCAACTGAACGATAAGTGGGAAACTCCATCCACTAAAGAAAACTGATACCCAATCAGGTGCATAGAGAAACATCCGGTCAACCGCCCAATATCCGCGGTTGCCGCAAAGCCCCACAACTAAGCCAACCTGTCCCAGACACGAAGTCCTGACTACCCTATCCAGACCCCTTCTCGAACCCGAGCAACACTGTCCACTTGACTAGCAAAGGCGGAGAAAGGAAAAGCATGGTTTCTCCTAAGTCAAGTTCCCATAAGTAGTGCAGCAGTAAAAGATGGCCTAACTACATGACCATACAAGCATGCAAAAGTCCTCAAGGAAATAAAGGGGGGGGGTAAAGCATAATAATAGATCCTTTAGGAATAAACAACATGCCGGAATCCCAAAACTAGACCTGTCCACAATTCAAGGTTCATCAATAGAACGATCATAATAACTCCTCAGAGTACAAATCCGCACATAGCTACGAAATCCTGTCCCAAAGCATAAACCAACCACATGAAAGGCTATGTGCTAACATGGCATGTTACATAATCTCATAGGGTAACATTATCCTAGGTAAGCTTACACTAGTCATCACATAGATGTCCAAGTCATGCAAGTCCTCAATATACCTCATAAATACTATTCTTGCAATCATTTATACAAATATCATTATCAAGCTTACCTACTTACCAACATAAACCATGTACCCTAAACATGCATGCATCAGTCATAGAGGGGTGACATCCCCACAAGTGCACTTATATTTGCCACAACATATTCATTGCCTTAAACAGTTACTGATAATAAGCTTACCCACCTGAAGCGCTTAAACCAAGGCAAACCTGAAGTCGGTGAAGTGGGTAGACGCCCAGGGTCCAAAATCTGCCAACATAACACCCTCGGTACAAGTCGCGCAAGCCTTGGCTCCAAACAACTGAAAACACCCCTGAGTACATCAATAAGGCTCAACATTACACTTTTATTCCAAAATTAACCAAGTATACACAATCTGAAAATCAGTCCCAAAGTCGTGCTTATTTCACCTGCCGGAAGTGCCCAGAAAAATCCAATAAAAATACCCCAGCAATCCTCGCGTCGATACCTTCGAACCGAGTACCTGCACGTCCAATTCCGAGCCCCGTAGGCCGAGTTACAAATTCCACAGTACAGGTGCGCAAAACCACACAGCAACATAACTGTAATCCCATTTACAGATAAGGGGAAGAACATATACCTTCGGGCAAAACTCAGAAAAATCCAATAAAAATACTGTGATATTCCTTGCGCCGAGTAGATGAAAAAAGTGTATAAGCACGTCGTCAAACGATGCACGGTTACGGAGATAACGCCGAAATACCAAGCCGCTGTCCAAATCCCCTTCACAAAAATGGGGTCACAGTAAGCTCGAACAAACACCTCGAAAAGCGCGAAATGAGGGAAAGCTGAAAATACCAAGATCGTAGATCTATCCGTCGCGAATCCAGCGGCGAAGAAATCATACGAAAAGGTGGTCGGAGTAGGCCGGGGGAGCTCGCGCACCGAAACGCGACGAAGGGGAACCCAAAAGGACGAGCGTCGCGCCGCGCCGTAAAAATGGAAACCTCGATAAGCGTGCCACCAAAAATCCCAAAACTTTGCAGAAGGATGCAGCCAAACTCGGGGATCATCTTTGCTGAAGGCACCCAGGCGAGAGGAGGCTCGGAAATGGCGGAAAATGGGGAAAGAAGGAGGCTCGGATCGCTTTTATAGGCTGTAGAAACAATTGAAGAAATACCGGATATGTCCCAATTTCCGGGCGCAGGGAACTTTCGGGCGCGCACTGTAGCAGCCCGAAATCCCCGCGCGCGAGCACTGTAGCCGCCCGAATCGACCCTGGGCCTCCGCGTCGCCCGCCAAACAGGCGACAGCAACCCCCGCCGCTCCCCGCGCGACACGTGGTGCCCCCCAGACGCCGACACGTGTCCACTCCAAGCACGGGAACCGCCCGACAACGCGCCCACGTGCGCTCTGCGCCCACCGCCTGCGCCTCTGCGCGCATGCTTCCCGAGGCGCCCGCAGGTGCACCGTGGACCGGGTGCACGTGGACCGGCCAACCGGTGTGCGCCACGTGTCCCCCCACCGGTCCACCGTACACCCGCCTTTCCCGTGGACCGCGCCCGCTGCGCCGGCCCAACCGGGAACCGCCACGTGGCCCGCGACCGGTGCACGCCTCCGCGGTGGACCGCGCACCCGCCGCTGCCTGCTCCGCCGCGCTCCGCCGCTGCCCGCCGCCGCGCGCCGCCGCCGCTGGTGCCGGAACAGTACCCTTGCCTCGAAAAACGTGCCGAATCACTCGGACTCCGGAAAAAGCAAGTGAATAGTCCATTTTCATCGTTTTCGCGCGCTGAATCCAAATCCGAAGTCCAATTTGCCAAATTCCAACTCTAAAAATTGCCGAAGGCATCCGGGAAGATGTTCCTTGATCCAAACATCACGCTGGGTCCTATTTTAATATCCATGGCGCGCGAAACCACTTCTGGAGCTCCGACTGAGTCCACCGATCACCCACGTGATCCATTTAACACACTGAGCCCAACACTAATGTCCAATTGGGGCACCAATCCCACCAACATGCCACATAGGCCTCCGGGAGCTGTAGATGAACCAGTAATCTCGTCGTGGGGATCCGGGTCCCCACAGCCACTCATTGGGCGGCATCGCCACTCACTGGGCGGCATCGCGCCTCACTGGGCGGCATCGCCTCTGGTAGCTCGGCCAGTGGAAAGTATCCTCCTGGTAATTCAGCCAGGAAAAAATGTCCTCCTGGTAACTCGGCCAGGGCATGTGCCCACCAGGTAACTCGGCCAGGGGCAATGCATCCATCTGGTTGCTCGGCCAGTGGAAAGTATCCATCTGGTAACTCAGCCGGTGATAATTATCCATCTGGTAACTCGGCAGTGATAATTATCCATCTGGTAACTCGGCCAGTGATAATTATCCATCTGGTAACTCGGCCAGTGATAATTATCCATCTGGTAACTCGGCCAGTGATAATTATCCAACGTGTAACTCGGCCAGTGATAATTATCCATCTGGTAACTCGGCCAGTGATAATTATCCATCTCGTAACTCGGCCAGTGATAATTATCCAACTGGTAACTCGGCCAGTGATAATTATCCATCTGGTAACTCGGCCAGTGATAATTATCCATCTGGTAACTCGGCCAGTGATAATTATCCATCTGGTAACTCTGCCAGGGAAAATGCCCTCCTGGTAACTCAGCCAGGGAAAATGCCCTCCTGGTAACTCAGCCAGGGAAAACGCTCTCCTGGTAACTCAGCCAGGGAAACGCCCTCCTGGTGACTCAGCCAGGGAAAACGCCCTCCTGGTATCTCCGCCAGGGAAAACGCCCTCGTGGTAACTCGGCCAGGGAAAACGCCCTCCTGGTAACTCGGCCAGGGAAAAGGCCCTCCTGGTAACTCGGCCAGGGAAAAGGCCCTCCTGGTGACTCGGCCAGGGAAAACGCCCTCCTGGTGACTCGGCCAGGGAAAACGCCCTCCTGGTGACTCGGCCAGGGAAAACGCCCTCCTGGTGACTCGGCCAGGGAAAACGCCCTCCTGGTGACTCGGCCAGGGAAAACGCCCTGCTGGTAACTCGGCCAGGGAAAACGCCCTACTGGTAACTCGGCCAGGGAAAACGCCCTCCTAGTGACTCGGCCAGGGAAAACGCCCTCCTGGTGACTCAGCCAGGGAAAACGCCCTCCTGGTAACTCAGCCAGGGAAAACGCCCTCCTGGGAACTCAGCCAGGGAAAACGCCCTCCTGGTAACTCAGCCAGGGAACCCTCCTGGTAACTCAGGCAGGGAAAATGCCCTCCTGTTAACTCAGCCAGGGAAAACGCTCTCCTGGTAACTCAGCCAGGGAAACGCCCTCCTGGTGACTCAGCCAGGGAAAACGCCCTCCTGGTAACTCAGCCAGGGAAAACGCCCTCCTGGTAACTCAGCCAGGGAAAATGCCCTCCTGGTAACTCAGCCAGGGAAAACGCCCTCCTGGTAACTCAGCCAGGGAAAATGCCCTCCTGGTAACTCAGCCAGGGAAACTTCCCTCCTGGTAACTCAGCCAGGGAAAATGCCCTCTTGGTAACTCAGCCAGGGAAAATGCCCTCCTGGTAACTCAGCCAGGGAAAACGCTCTCCTGGTAACTCAGCCAGGGAAACACCCTCCTGGTGAGCCCTCCTGGTAACTCAGCCAGGGAAAATGCCCTCCTGGTAACTCAGCCAGGGAAACTGCCCTCCTGGTAACTCATCCAGGGAAAATGCCCTCCTGGTGACTCAGCCAGGGAAAATGCCCTCCTGGTGACTCAGCCAGGGAAAATGCCCTCCTGGTGACTCAGCCAGGGAAAATGCCCTCCTGGTAACTCAGCCAGGGAAAATGCCTTCCTGGTAACTCAGCCAGGGAAACTGCCCTCCTGGTAACTCAGCCAGGGAAAATACCCTCCTGGTAACTCAGCCAGGGAAAATGCCCTCCTGGTTACTCAGCCAGGGAAACTGCCCTCCTGGTAACTCAGCCAGGGAAAATGCCCTCCTGGTAACTCAACGAGGAAAAACGCTCTCCTGGTAACTCAGCCAGGGAAACGCCCTCCTGGTGACTCAGCCAGGGAAAACGCCCTCCTGGTAACTCGGCCAGGGAAAATGCCCTCCTGGTGACTCAGCTAGGAAAAATGCCCTCCTGGTAACTCAGCCAGGGAAAATGCCCTCCTGGTAACTCAGCCAGGGAAAATGCCCTCCTGGTAACTCAGCCAGGGAAAATGCCCTCCTGGTAACTCAGCCAGGGAAAATGCCCTCCTGGTAACTCTGCCAGGGCGGGGTGTGTCCTTTTCACAACACGATGTCTCAGGGGTATCGCAACCCACTGCAAAACAACAAATGTCAGGACACAACAACCATACGACCCAATCCAGCGAAACTCTAAGACATGTCATCCATTCCACAGCATTATGTTGTCTGCAACCAACTTAATCGATTAGGAGAATAAACATGCCAAACTCTCATCCCGTCTCTTGGGAGAGGTAAAAACTCAATCAGGACTCGCGCTAAAAGTCACGACTCTCACGTAGTCATCCTAATGTCCAACCGCAAGCCTAGGGTTTCTAAGTCCATCACGACCTACAACCTAGGCTCTGATACCACTCTAATCTGTCACGCCCCGGGGTCGAAACTGCGACCCGGGCTCGCTAACAGATCCGCCATCTGTACGGAAACTGCCGTACAGACGAAGCGTCTAACCTGCAGAAAGAATCAACTACAGTATACAGATGTCAGAGCTGAAAGTAGACTACCAAAAACTGAAGTCCAAACATTGTACAACTGAAAATAATACAATATCCATCTCCCCAAATACTATCATATACAAAATCCTCTGATACAGAACTCAAAAGGGAGATATCTCCAATAAGTACATCAGTGTACAAGCCCTCGATACAAGTATCCTCACTACATCAGTCTCTCAAACTGTGAAATAAAGTACAACTCTATACCTCACAACAAAGGTCACTCAACAGAGGGAAAAGAGGTAAACTAATCTACTGAAGCTCTCCTCTGAAGGGGGTACCGCTACACTCCAACGACGGGTAGGGAACTAGCTCGCGACTTCCTCGCCTCGGTCAGAAGGATCAGCAACTGGAGCAACAGAAACAGGAGAAGAAGTTCCTGGGGAAAAAGACACCACGACGGGTGTGAGAACTACTTCCCACAGTAGTTCTCAGTGGGTGCCGTCAACAAGCCCAACGGTCTGCCCACCAAGTCTACTAGAGGTAAAAGATAACAGTGCAATGAAATCTGAACAAGAAAAGCTGGAGCTACTCTACAGCTACCATACCTCTATCTAGATACTCAAAAAGTGGAACAGATGAAAGTAAAAGAGACCACTCGCACCCAAGGTGCTCAATAGACCCAATTGAACTGACTGCCTCATAGGGTCCAGTCAAGCCTGCGCCTGTCGACTAGGAACGCGCCTGCCCACTACCACGCATCCCCATGAGGACGGGATTTACGTGGGGCGTCCTGCCCGACTAACTCACCCCTCGCGCAAAACTGCCTCAACAGGCCCATCGTATCCACAGCGGCATCTCAGGGACGCGACTCCAACTGAGGAAAACGGCGCGGCATAGAGTATCACAAATTGGCATAAGCAGGCTAGTCAAAATCCACGCTCACTCTCAGAACGGTAGGACTCAGGATCCCCAAATACCTCGCACAACAGTCGGAGAACTCTCGACGACTCAGCTGCTCGGCTAACTCGAAACACGAGACACTAGTCTCGCCAACGGCTCGCTGCACAAGGCTCACTGGCTGGAGATACTCCACAGCCAGGAACGACCCACAACTCAGGGTAACAAAACAGGTCGGACAACACTCAACGACCTGGGACCACCGTCAACCCCAACGGTTCCCAACAAGGCGGACCGGAAGATACTCGACGGCCCGGGACAGCCGTCTGCGCAACGGCTCCATCCACGATGGCACAACAGGGAAACAAGACCTCCCGGGGCCACCGTTTACCCAAACGGCTCTCGGCACAGATAAGCAACCCAGCTACAACTACCAGACTCCACTCTGCTCCCAAGCAAGAGTGCAGAAGCATCCCACACTAAAAGCAAGTCCCGACCTCTCGGCCCACTACCCGGGCGAGAAAACACTATGTCCAGGGATGAAGGAACAGTGTGGATGTCTAAGCATAAATAACACTAGCCCAAGTGAGGATTTTCTACTAGTCTGGTTACACATACAACATATGACGGGGGTGCTAGGTCAAGTTCCAAGATAACCACATTAACCGATAATAAAGGGATAGCCATTCCAACAATCTAGCATGCTACACAAGGAAATAACTATCATGCATAGTCCTACATTAATAGAATTAATGTACATCCCATAAAACTTGGAGATAAGGCCACCCACCTCGATTTGCCCCCAATTGCTCGTAGACACTTGCAATTGGCCTCCATGCGATCCCCACGCAAAACGAAGTCCGCTGCCGGAGTCCGCACGCAAAACGGAGCACGGTGCCGGAATCCGCACGCCAAACGGAGTCCGCATGCAAAACGGTGCACGGTGCCGGAGTCCGCACGCAAAACGGTGCACGGTGCCAGGATCCGCACGCAAAACGGAGTCCGCACGCAAAACGGTGCACGGTGCCGGAGTCCGCACGCCAAACGGAGTCCGCACGCAAAACGATGTCCGCTGTCGGAGTCCGCACGCAAAACGGTGCACGGTGCCAGGATCCTCACGGAAAACGGAGTCCGCACGCAAAACGGTGCACGGTGTCGGAGTCCGCACGCAAAACGGAGTCCGCACGCAAAACGATGCACGGTGCCCAACACAGAAAGGAGCAAGAGGGTCAGTTACAGTCTAAAGAACGCTCCAAAAACTGTACAAAAATACAGAAAAACCAACGCACGGGACCTACCCGTTAGCGCCGCCGTCGCCGAAACACTCCGCCGGCGAACTTCGCACGCTCCACGAGGCCCACGACGCCACGCCACACAACCCACCATCTCCTCCCTCAAACCCCCCTCTCGCTCGGTTGAAGAAGAAAGGAAAAGAAAAGGAAGAAGGTGGCGTGCGGGGGAGAAAGAAGAAGAAGAGGAAATGAGGGATGGTCCACAGCCCCCGGTCCACGGCGCACCGCCGGTCCACAACACCCGGGCGGGTGCTCCAGGTCCAGGCAGGCGCACGCCCGCCACGTGGCCGCGTCACCGCGCGCCACGCTGGGCGCGGCAAGGCACGCGCCACACGGGCGCGTGACACCGCGCTGCCCACAGGCGCGGGACACGCGCCCGTGACACGGGCGCACTCCCCCGCACCACCGCGCGGGCGCCAACAGGGGTCCGCCACCTGGCGGCCCCCACGTGGCCAGCGCAGGAGGCGCGCCTCCCTGCGCACCTAACGCGCCTGCTGCGCGTCCTCGAGCCTCGTGCCGTCCTGTCTCGGGACTCGTGCCGCGCCAAAGCCTCGGTTTACGTGCCGCGTTGTCTCGAACGACGCGCACGCCTGCCGGGCTCCAAAACCAACAAATAAATAGTCCATTCTTAGCGATTTCGCGCGCTGAATCCAAAAACGATGTCCATTTCTCCAAAGTCTCACCCAAAAATTTGCCGAATGCCCACTCGATCCGATTTTCGCGCCGGGTCCATTTTTAAAGTCCGATTTGCCCAATTCCAACTCTAAAAATTCCCGAAGGCGACCGGAGAGGTAAACTTTTATCCGGACTTCATCCGGAGTCTAATTTTGACATCTGATTCGCGCGAAATCACTTCTAAACACCCGACGGGTCCTCCAACTTCCCACGGGGTCTCAATTTAAGCCCGAAGTCCACCACTTGTGTCCAAATTGCGCGCAACCCACGCAGGCCTCCAGTGATGCAAGCAAATCCGAAATTGCATCACACATCCATTTCTGGGCCCCCAACACGCGCACCAACACCCCCAACGGCGACCGAAAGCTGCCCAACAACCAGCAACCCTACGCGGGGGATTCCGGGACCTCACAGCGGAAGGAGAGGACTTTGACCTTCTGCGAGGCAGACGAGCGGAGATTTGGTTGTTGAGGTCGTTAGAGCACACTGGTTATAGCGACAGTGTGAGAGGTGCTTATGGCGGCACCGGGACCCAAAGATATCTCTGTTGCCACGAGATTCCGGGTGTGAGTTCACCTGAGCTGTTGATAATGCCGCCGGTTAGGGAGATAGAGATTGAGTTTGGCGTGGTTCGGGGAACCGCGCACCCTCGACAGCACCTCATTGGATATTGCCAGTAGAGCTGTGAGAGCTGATGGCGCAGTTGCAGGATCTGATGGATCGAGGGGTCTGTTTGACCTAGTGCCACGCCGTTGATATACGGTGGTGATGCCACATCGTTGATACACGACTGTGAGGGCCCTTTTATGGTTCGGGTGTAGACAGGTCCGAGTATTATTCTGGACCTTTTGATGGAGTTATACTCCGGCAGTTGTACGACTGATGCAGGTACAGATTTTGGAATCATACGGCTGAGTATTTCCCCAAGATGGTGTTCAGGACACGGTAGGGGAATTATGTTATAGTGAGGCCAATTGGATTGATTAACGCCCTGCCACTCTTTTGGTTTGAGGAATTGTGCTCTAGCTGTACTTGATTGCATTGGTAACAAGATCCTCCAGGGATATTATGATCTACCCCAGAGCGACTTGGAGCATGAGGAGCACTGGTGGATGTGTTACTATGTTGTGTGGATGAAGCTGTATGCCAGGTTATTGAGATACAAGTTTTAGCTTTAGAAGCTTACCTTCTTGGGTCACATGTGTTAGCCATAGGAGCGGCGGTGGATTTCCGACCAATGTGGATGCTATTTGAGTTGGCTGAGATCAACATTATTGTTGAGGTGAGGAGCTTTTTGGATTTGGGAGTGCCAGGAGAGCATGGCGAATGGATGATGTGACTAGTACTAGCGCCGATTGCAGCTTTGCCAGAGATGGGGGATGGACCTTTGTGTTAGTGATGCCTCCCATGGTGGCTGTGGAGTTACCATTGGGTTATTCTTGAGCATTTTGTATCACCCCGATAGGGCCACTGTGGTGGCGGATACCTGGAACCGGAGAGCTATTTGGGGTTGAGTTTGATGATTCTATAGCTGGCGCTGGGTGGGACCGTTGAGGAACAGGGCTCGAGGTTGTGTCCCTGAGGGTCCCTTTCGACGGTAGACTGCGGTGAAGCAGTCCCTGCGGATGGTCAGGATCCGAGAGTGATTGAGTGGGGACCCTAGCCGATTAGGGCTTCTTTTTCTTTGGATGACCGTATGGGTATGTCTCGGATCGCCTGGTTGAGCTGGCACCAGGGAGCAGTTTTGGTGCGTGCTACATTGGTTGTTCTCTCTTTTCCCCCAGCCTTTTGTTGGCGTTCTTGATGGTCCTTCCACGTCTCAGCTCTGAGGTGTTTTGCTTGGGACCCCTCGCCCGTGATTGAC
Source organism: Tillandsia leiboldiana (assembly GCA_029204045.2). NCBI lineage: Eukaryota > Viridiplantae > Streptophyta > Magnoliopsida > Poales > Bromeliaceae > Tillandsia > Tillandsia leiboldiana. Next base: position 18,987 of record JAQNDB010004445.1, read on the forward strand.
TCGCTCCAGTTGAGATTTGTGGGTGTGGGAGTACGAGGGACGCCCGTTGCGAATTCTGGCTCGTGGGATGAGAGAATTGCGCAACCGGGCCATGCCGTACTGTTTATTGTTTTGTTGAGGAGTAATCACGGGGAGTGAGTAGCGACTGGGGAGTTGGAGACTGTGTTGTTGGATGCTTACCCTTGGCTTTGAACTCCCTTTTGAGCCGTGTTTGTTTCGAGGACGAAACTTTCTTTTAGTGGGGAGGATGTGAGGACCCGGAAATTCCCACGTTTGGATTACTGTTGGATCTGCGGCTTCTGGAGACCCATGTTGGGTGTTAGAGGTATTTGCGCGCATATGGGACCCAAGGATTGGACCCGACATGAAAAACGGATCAAGTTTGCTTTTTCCGGGAATTTTTGGTAAATTTTAGAGGAGGAATTTGGCAAAATCGGACTTCGGATTTGGATTCAGCGCGCGAAAACGGTCAAGATGGACTATTTACTTGTATTTTTCGGAGCTCGGATGACCCGGCACGGATTTCGAGGCGAGGGTTACTGTTCCGGCGGCCGGAGTTGCGCCGGCGGCGGCGGACGGCGGAGCACGGCAGTGGGCCGAGGAGAGGCCGGTCGGTCCACCGCGGGAGTCGTGCACCGGGCGCGGGCCACGTGGCGCCTCCCGATTGGCCGGCGCGGCAGGCGCGATCCATGGAATATCGCGGTGTGCACGGTGGACCGGAGCGGGACACGTGGCGTGATGGCATTGGCTGGTGCGCTGAGCGCACGGTCCACGCAGCTGGCAGCAGGTGCCTCGGGATGCGGGCCCGACACGAGGCCGTGGGCGGCGCGGCCGCGCACGTGGGTGCGACGTGGGCGCGGCCGGCGCACGTGGGCGCGAATCCGAGGAGTTGACTCCCGCGTTCGGCGACAGAGCAGGAGGACACGTGGCGCGACGCGGTTGGCCGCGCTCGCTGTTGCCTGTTCGGGGACACGTGTCACTCCAGGGACGATTCGGGCGCAGCTGGTTTGGGGTACATTCTGGGTCACTGTAGCAGCCCGGAAGTTGTGGGCTGCCCGAAAGTTGGGACAAAATGGGTATTTCAGGATTTGTTGAGTTGGGGCTATAAATAGCCCCCTTTGGCCTGCGTTTTGAAGGTTTTGCCGAGCTCTTCTCAGGCAGAGGTTTTAAGAGGAAATGTTCCTCACCTTGTGCTCCACCTTGTGATGGATTTACAGAATTTTTGGAGGCCTCGAGATCCGCGCTTTCTGCGATGCGGCGCACTGCGACGTTTTCTTGGATTTTGGCTTCTACCGTCGCCTTCAGTGTGGGAGACCCCCTGAGCTACCCCGATGGAATTTTGAGATGATTTTTGCGGCACCGCGTTCAAGAGAGGTACGCCTTCGATTTCTGTGTTGATCACCTTGATTAATTCTGAGTTCTTGGCACGGTTTACGAGGCATTTCTAAGCCACTGTTTTCTGGTGGATTTCTGGACAGCGGAGGCTTGCCGGAATTTTATCTCCGCACTCGAGCGTCGGATTGAGACGACCCTATATACTTTTTCATCTACTCGTCGCGAGGATCATCGCCCTATTTTCTTGGATTTTTTCGAGACCTTCCCGGAGGTATACTATTCCCCTTTTTATCTGTGTTTGGGTTTATAGTTGTGTGGTTGTGAGTGTTTGCGCACCTGTACTGTGGAATTTATAACTTGGCCTACGGGGCTCGGATTTGGGCGTGCAGGTACCCGTTTCGAAGGTCTCGACGAGACGATCGCTGTGATATTTTATCGGAATTTTCAGGGCACTTTCTGCAGGTGGAAATTTCAGATCTTCAGGACGTCGTATGCAGATTTTTGTACTTGGTTATTTGTGGAATAAAGTGTAACCTTGGACCTTTTGTTGTACCCAGGAGTAATTGCGGATGTTTGTGAACCCGTTGGTGTTGAGGATTAGTGGAGGTTGTTGCTTCTGGTGTTTTCAGCTGTGGAACTCCGGACTTTTAGCATTTTCAGGTGGGTGGCCTCGTCTTCATGACCTATGGACTGTACATTATTCTATCAGTGTAGGGACTTGCATGTTGTAGATGTATTTTGTATAGCATGCTAGAATTTAGGAATTTATGTTCATGATGCTGTCAGATGATCATGTGTTTATTGTCCTTCCCTACAAGCTGTTGATTATTGTTATCTTGGAACTTGACCTAGCACCCCGTCATATGTTGCATGTGTAACCAGACTAGTAGAAAACCCTCACTTGGGCTAGGGTTATTTCTGCTTTAGACATCCACACTTCTATTTTCCTGGACATAGTGTTCTTCCTCGCCCGGTAGTGGGCCGAGTGGTCAGGAGTTATCTTTTTTGTGGGATGCATGTTACACTCGTGCTTGAGGAGCAGAGTGGAGTCTGGTAGATGTAGTTGGTTGTCATCTGTAGCGGGAGCTGTTTGGGTAGACGGCGGTCCCGAGATGTTTTATTTCTTGTTTTATCTGTCGCCGCTGTGTAGTGGCAGCGGTATATCAGTGTTAGCAAGGACCTTAAACCCAGAACCTTTTTGGACACACATATGATTTTTGTCAACCAAATGGTTTTCTTCCAAGCATCGTAGGGTCGCCGGAGTCTGTTCTTGTTTGATTTGGACGAAGGCATTAGCCTTCGAGGCTTGGATATAAAACTTGGTTTCACTGTTTTCCTAAAAAGAAACTAAAAATAATTAAATAGGATTTCTTACAGATCAGAGGGCTTCAGTAAGAAATTGTCAACCTTTTCCTATAAATTAACCACTCGAGATGATTCGAGGTGTCTGGCGTTCTAAGGTATGCCTTCTTCTTGGGACGAGAACAACGAGAGGCTATGCTAGAGCCTGTTCTTGTTTGATTTGGATTGTAGGTTCTAGTCTTTCGGGGTTCCCGGACCCTCCTCGTGTCAGTGGATGCGATGTTGGCATGTTGAGGCAGTTGTTCGCAGTGGATGCCGGGTTGGCCTGTTGAGGCAGTTTCTCGCAGTGGATGCGACTTTGTGCTATGAGTGTGGTAGAGTGTGATCTAGAGGTGTTTTTCTGATTTAGCGGTGGAAGTGGTTCTCCCACTTAGCTTGAGGATCTTGGGGTTCTGGCATATCGAGTCGTGGAGGTTTTCCCGACTAGCCATGGTCGTTGCATTTATCAGATTGAGTCGTTGAGGGTCTCTCGACATAGCTGTGAGAGGGTTTGGGCTATTCCTGTTCGAGTCGAGGTTTTTTTCCGACTGAGTTGTGCTTTGAGCTTGGAGTTACCGATCTGTTTCATCGTGGATCATAGCCTGCATGAGCCACATTTGAGCTTGACAGAGATACTTTACAGAGATACTTGAGATGGGTTACTTTTTACTCGAGCGGGTTCGCTCCCCTCGAGTGCCACTCCGGAGTAGGCGAGAACGGGTTGTTGTACGGCGTGAGATTGAGCTTTTTCTATCGCGGACTTGTCGTTGCATTGTCCCTCTGGCTGTGATGGTGTTGGCAGTCATGGACGTCCTACGTAAGTCCGCTCCTCCGGGACGTAACGGCAGTAGGTTGGCGCAGGTTTGATTGGACCCGATGAGGCAGTCAGTTTTAGATTGGTGATCAGAGATGAGAGTTAGTTGTGGATCATGTTCTTCTGTTCCACTCTTTGAGCATCTAGATAGAGGCATAGTAGCTGTAGAGTTACTTTTCCAGCTTTCCTTACAGCACTGCACTTGTTGCTTTATGCCTCTAGTATACTTAGTGGGCAGACCGTCGGGCTGTTGGCTGGCACCCACTGAGAAACTACTGTGGGGATGTAGTTCTCACACCGTCGTGGTGTCTTTCCCCCAGGGACTTCTACTCCGGTTCCTGTGTTCCTGTTGCTGATCCTTCTTACCGAGGCGAGGGAGTCAGCGAGCTAGTTCCCTACCCGTCGTTGGTGTTGTAGCGGTGCCCCTTCAGAGGAGAGCTTCAGTAGATTAGTTATTTTATTTTTTCCTTTCTTGGAGAGGACTGTTGTAGTGAGGATTGTCATGTATTGAGAGCCTGTACACTGATGTATTTATTGGAGATACCTCCCGGTTGAGTTCTGAGTTTGTATATGAGGTATTGTATGATTATCTTTTGGGGAGACGGACATTGTTGTATTATTTCCAGTTGTACAGTGATTGATTAGTTATACAGCAGATTTTTATTTATAGCTCTGATATCTGTTTAGCTGTAGTACTTTCTGCAGGTAGGACGCTTCGCCTATGCGGTGTGGCATAGGTGGCGGATCTGTTGGCGAGCCGGGTCGCAGTTTCGACCCCGGGGTGTGACAGATTAGAGGTCTCTGATACCAATTGTGTATCGCCCCACTTCCCAGGGGGTCACCCATCCTAGAACTACTCTAGCTTTAGCAGATTAACTCTCATGTTCCCTTGGATCTTGCTACCATCCAAAATGCTATAGCCGGGTTAAGAGATTTAGTCCTATTATATCATTTATATAGAGGACTATATCCAAATTCAGGGGGGTAACATCTTAGGATTGGGGGGTATTATAGACAGCTTCGTGGAAGGTTTCTCAAAAAGTACCACCCCTCGAGTCATCAACTCGGAAAGGGAAGAAATTTGTGTGGTATGGACTCAGTGCCAGGAGAGATTCGAGGCACTCAAGGACCGGCTACCACAGTGACCCGTGCTTCCATTACCGACACCCGGGAAGACTTCACAGGTATGTGAGGCATCACGGCAACGGTCTTGGAAGTGTGCCGATTGCAACAGGGAAAAGTAATACCTACGCATCAAGACAACTCAAGGATTATGAGCGAAATTACC
>JAQNDB010004446.1:0-23763 GCA_029204045.2 Tillandsia leiboldiana
GGTTCGGGCGCGGGGGGTTTCGGGCTGCTACAGTGCGCGCCCGAAAACTCCAGCGCCCGGAAACGGGGACTTATTCGGTATTTTCCCAATTGTTTCTGCTGCTATAAAAGGCGATCCGAGCTCCCTTTCTCCCTTTTTCGCCATTTCCGAGCCTCATCTCGCCTGGGTGTCTTCAACAAAGATGATCCCCGAGTTTGGATGCATCTTTCTGCAAAGTTTTGGGATTTTTGGTGGCACGCTTATCGAGGTTTCTATTTTACGGCGCGGCGCGACGCTCGTTCGTTTGTGGTCTTCTTCGCGCGTTTTGGTGCGAGGACTCCTCCCGGCCTACCCCGGGCACCTTTTTCGGTGATTCTTGCGCCGTTGGCTTCACGACAGGTAGGGCTATGTTTCCCATGTTTACTGGTGTTTTCCCCATTCCGAGCTTTTCATGGGTCTTTCGGATCATACTTGTAACCCCTTTTTCTGGGCGGAGTTTTGGGACAGCGGTGCGGTATTTTGGCGATATCTTCGCGCACAGGCATCGGATTGGGGTGATTCAAGAGGCGATTTGCATCTACACATCACGAGGAATATGCCCAAATTTTCTTGGAATTTTCTGAATATTTCTCGAAGGTGAAGATTATCTGTGAACAGTAATTGTTGCTACAGTTTTTGAGTGTAGTTTGATTCGGGGTGGTTCCCTTGTCGGAATTGTTTCTCAGTGTAGGAAGCTCGGAATTGGACGTGCAGGTACTCGTTTCGAAGGTATCGACGCGAGGATTACTGTGGTATTTTATTGGATTTTTCGGGGCACTTGCAGCAGGTGAAATATGCGCGGCTTTGGGACTGACTTTCAGATTGTGTATGTTTGGTTAGTTTTGGAATAAAGTGTAATGTTGAGCGTTATTGTTGTGCCCAGGGTGTCTTTAGCTGTTTGAAGCCGAGGCTTACGCGACTTGTACCATGGGTGATATGTTGGCAGATTTTGGACCGCGGGCGTCTACCCACTTCACCGACTTCAGGTTTGCCTTGGGTTAAGCGCTTCAGGTGGGTGAGCTTATTATCAGTAATTGTTTAAGGCAATGTTTATGTTGTGGCAAGTATAAGCCCACTTGTGGGGATGTCCCCCCCCTCTATGACTGATGCATGCATGTGTAGGGTACATAGTCTATATTGGCAAGTAGGTAAGCTTGTTATTGATATTGGTATAAATGTTTGCAAGAATAGTATGTATGAGGTATACCGAGGACTTGCATGAGTTGGACATCTATGTGATGATTAGTGTAAGCTTACCTAGGATAATGTTACCCTATGAGATTATGTAACATGCCATGTTAGCACATAGCCTTTCTTGTGATGGATTATGCTTGGGACAGGATTTCGTAGCTATGTGCGGATTTGTACTCTGAGGAGTTATTATGATCATTCTATTGTTGAACCCTGAGTTGTGGACAGGTCTAGTTTTGAGATTCCGGCATGTTGTTTATTCCTAAAGGAACTATTATTATGCTTTACCCCTTTATTTCCTTGAGGACATTTGCATGCTTGTATGGTCATGTAGTTAGGCCATCTTTTACTGCTGCACTACTTATTGGAACTTGACTTAGGAGAAACCATGCTTTTCTTTTCTCCATCTTGTTGGTCAGGTGGTCAGTGTTTGCTCGGGTTCGAGCAGGGGGTTTGGGTAGTGTATATTCGGGACTTCGTGTCTGGGACAGGTTGGTTTAGTTGTGGGGCTTTGCGGCAACCGCGGATATTGGGCGGTTGACCGGATGTTTCTCTATGCACCTGATTGGGTATCAGTTTTACTTAGTGGATGGAGTTTCCCACTTAGCGTTTAGTTGCATCTGACTGAGGTCGGGTCTTTCTTTAGTGGTTGAGTTTTTCCACTTTGATCTGATTGATGATCTAGTCCTGCTGTTTCGAGATACTGGTGATATTGATGACAGAGATGCTTTACTCGTGTGGGTAGCTCCCCTCGAGTGCCGCTCCGGAGTAGGCTTCAGACCGTGTTGGGTTTCCGGTCAGACCGTGTTGGGTTCCGGTGAGACCGTGTTGGGTTCCGGTCAGACCGTGTTGGGTTCCGGTCATTTGGACAGAGCAGGCAGTGCCGGGTTTTATACCGGTTCATTCGATTGAGTTTATTTCGGTCAAATACTTTTATGGTTACACTCGTGCCTGGGGGCCGAGTGCAGACTGGTAGTTGAGTTTGGATCAGTGTTGGTATTGTTGAGAGCCATCTGGTTGACGGTGGTCCCGAGTTGTTGCGAGTACTTTGACCGCTGTGTGAGAGGTTGAGCATCTTGATTCTATCCGTCTGTGAGGGAGCGTGGATTTTCACCATAGCCTGCATGATCCTCTACTCGATAGCGAGCTAGTCCGTTTGGACGCCCTACGTAATTCCTGCCCGTCTTGGGAGGTGGTTGTAGGTGGATGCAGGTTGACTGGACCAGATGTGGCAGTCAGCTCGATTGGGTCGTTGGTGCACTTTATGTGCTAGTGGTTGCATACCACTGTTTGGTTCTCCCCTTTTAGCCTTTAGTGAGGGGCAGGGTAGCTGTTGAGAGTTTCCAGCGTACTCATTTCAGCCTTATGACTTGGGTCAGTTTTTGTCTCTTGAGGACTTGGTGGGCAGACCGTCGGGTCTGGCGGTGGTACCCACTGAGAACTCCCTTTTTGGTGTAGTTCTCACACCCTTTGGGGGTTTCCCCCTCTTTTTCTCTCTCCTCTCCTTTGTTTTGCAGAGTCTTAGCAGGTGTTGCCGACTCTGTGGTCGTTGATCGTGGCGAGGGAGTCGCGAGCTAGATCCCTACCCGGCGTTGGAGAGTAGCGGTACCCTTCTGAGGAGATCATCAGTAGATTAGCAGTTTCTTTTCCTCTTTTGAGAGACTTGTAGTGAGGATATTTTGTATTGAGAGACTGTACACTGTTGTATATAGTGGAGTTACCTCCCGGCTGGGTTTAGAGCTTGTACTTGAGGATATTGTATTATTATTATTATTTTGGGAGGCAGACAGTGTTGTTTTATTTCCAGTTGTACAGTGATTGATTTTTAGTTACAGCAGATTTTCATTTATAGCTCTGATATCTGTTTAGTTATAGTACTTTTCTTGCAGGTAGGACGCTTCGCCTATGCTGGTTGGCATAGGTGGCGGATCTGTTTGGCGGGCCCGGGTCGCGGTTTCGACCCCGGGGCGTGACAGATTAGAGTGGTATCAGAGCCTAGGTTGTAGGTCATGGTGGACTTAGAAACCCTAGGCTTTTGGTTGACCCTTGACTGACTTCGTGAGAGTCGTGATTTTGCGAGAGTCCTGATTGAGTTTTATACCTCTCCCAAGGGACGGGAGGAGTGATTGGCATGTTTATTCTCCTAAGTAATTATGTTGGCTGCAGACAACATAATGCTGTGGAACGGGTGACATGCTTTAGACTTTCGCTGGATTTGGTCGAGTGTTGTTGTGTGCTGTTTTGTTGTTTCGTCGTGGCGAGCGGTGTCTCCCCGACGTTGGGTTTTGACCCGTGTGCATCCTGTCATGGCAGTTGAGCTTGAGCAGTTGGTTTTGGGCCGGATACCTGGATTGAGGTCAGAGAACCCCGGACCCAGATGACAGGATTGTCAGAGGCTTATCAGCGGCTGTGGGAGCAGCTGGTCTTGGTGACACAGTTGTCGGAGCACTGAGTAGCCCCCTCTGTGCCAATGTTTAGTGTCGAGGCACCGAGGCAGGGTGGATGGTTGACAGCTGGTGAGCTGTGGGACATGATCGACCTTCTGGGCCATATTTGGCAGATGAACCACCCCGACTCGTAAGATTGAGTTTGGAGCCGTTGGAGGCAGAGTCGCGGCTGGTGGTGATGGAGTGATTAATTGAGAGCCTCCCTGTGCTTGTGAGTGTATGCAGTTGTTGAACTGCGCACTCCAGATTCGAGGGACGAGGCGCATAGGATATATGAGACTGGGAGTGGATTGCGCCAGGACACCTTTCTGTTATTCAGTCCCTCCATTGTAGATTTAGACGCCTCGTTGGAGCAGGCACAGTGTATGGAACGCGGCATTGCAGTTCCTTTGGATAGGGATCTGTCGCCAGAGGTGAGTTCTGGATTTTGGGCGTTTGGCGCCGGATGATGGAGGACAGATCGGCCGGCAGGGGCATGACTAATTTTCTTTCTTGGATGGCGAATTCCCGAGATGTCAGAGGTCGAGTGGACCCCGAAGGCGACATCAGTATTTTATCAGAGTGGCGCAGCGATAGCATGGATTTGTTATCTGCGGAGGACCTTATTCGTCGCCTCATTGTGGTCGGAGACAGAGGTCGTGCTTCCTAGTGATAGCCCTGATTTTCAGGCAGATTGAGCAACAACCACTTGCTTTGAGCGAATGGATCTGTGCCGCCCGGTTGGAGGGCGCCACGGTAGTGGATTGAGTGTCGCAGGTGGGATTTCACCACGGTAGTCGGAGTGAGAGCATGTTCCACTCTTACCTGGGTTAGAGGCAGATTTGTTACCACGTGCACTAGAGGTACAGGTTCCTGTTGTTGTTGTGCACGTGGGGGAGGCTTTTGGATCATGTCCAGTGCGGCCGAGACCGCGAGATGCCGGCAGAATTATTGGAGATTATAGCAATTAGGTGTTTTGACCTTATGCTTGGGATGGTTGGGCACTATGCCACAGGATGTTCGACTGCGGCAAAAGAGGACTTGATCTTCGGCAAGACAGGCAATTGGAGGCTTGCTCGTTGAGGTTGTTAGAGCACTCTGGTTTTAGCGACAGGATGAGAGGTGCTTACGGCGGCACCGGGACTCGAGGATATCTCTGTTGCCTGCGAGATCCCGTGTGTGATTTCCCCTTAGTTGTTGGTAATGCCGCCGGTTAGGGAGATAGAGATTGCGTTTGACGTGGTTCGAGGAACCGCGCCACTCGGGACGGCACCTCATTGGATATCGCCGGTAGAGCTGAGAGAGAGCTGTTGGCACAGTTGCAGGATCTGATGGATCGAGGGGTCTGTTTGACCTAGTGCCACGCCGTGGGTATACGGTGGTGATGCCACGTCGTTGATACACGACTGTGAGGATCCTTTTATGGTTCGAGTGTAGACAGGTCCGGGTGGTATCTATGACCTTTCGATGGAACTATACTCCGGCAGTTGGTGGATGATGCGAGCACCCACTTGGTGTTAGACAGCTGAGGACTTCGCCTAGGTGGCGTTTTGGACGCGGTGAGGGCATTATGAGTTGTTAGTGAGGCCAATGGAATGACGATTGCCCCGTGGATTTCAGGATCTGGGGAATAATAGGTCCCGGTTGTACTTGGACGGACTGGGAGTGGTATTTTCCCGGTGATATTTTGATTTACTCCCAGAGTGATTTGGAGCACGAGGAGCGCTTTGTGGATGTGCTATCATGCCGTGGGGATGAAGCGGTATGCCAAGTTATTGAAGTACAAGATGTAGCTGCAGAAGCATACCTTCTTGGGTCGCTTTGTTCGAGCCGTAGGGGCGGCGGTGGAACCCGACCTAATGGATGTTATTCAAGTTGACTGAGACCGATTTTCATTCTTGAGGTGAGAAGCTTCTAGACTTGGCGGTGCCGAGAGAGCGTGGCCAATGGATAATGTGTCTGATATTAGCGCCAATGCTAGTGTTTCCTGTGTTGGGAGATGGAATTGTGTGATTTAGTGATGCCTTCCATTGTGGCGGTGGAGTTACCGTGGGTGGATCTTCGGTCCACACTTTATTAGTCCAACCCTATGAGTGTTGTGGCAGGATGAACCGCTGTTTTGCAGGCAGCTTAGATTCCCCGGTTGAGCCTTCAGTACGCCCTTTATTCCCAGCTTGGATTGTTATACCTGGGCGTAGGCCATGCCTGTTTGGCTATCAGTTTTGATTACTCAGCATCTTGAGTGGGATTTCCGCGGAATGTTGTTGCTGATTTGGGATTTTTGACCGCGGGTTTGAGCCTCCGCTTTTTGATCGCCTTTCGAGCCAGTTTTCCCTCCCGTTCACTGACGGTTTGGTCCCCGTCAGGGCATCTTTTCGACCCGTGGGTCCGCTGGAGTTATGTTGGCTTGTTGAGTGTCCAACCGTGGCTTGAGATTGTGTCTCTTGAGGATCCCTTTTGAGGGTAGCTCGTGGTCGAGTAGGCCACTCGGGTGATTTTGGATCGGAAGTAACCGAGTGAAGACCCCAGCTTATTGGATCTTTTTCCTCATCGGATGAATTTGTGGGTATACTTTGGGTGATCCTGGTTGAGTAGACACCAGGAGGTGGTTTGGGGCGTGTTGCGTTGTTGATTATTCTGTTTTCCCCGGCTCTTGTTGGGGCCTCTGTATTGTTTCACGTCTCAGCTCAGGAGTGTTTTGCTTTTGGATCCCTCGCCCGTGATTGACTTGCCCTTCCGAGATCGGTGATTGTGGAGTACGAGGGACGCCCGTTGCGATTTCTGGCTCGGGAGTTGAGAAAATCGCATGTCGGGCCATGCCGTACTTGTTGTTGTTGTTGTTGGGAAGTAATCACGGGGAGTGAGCGATGTTTCGGGAGCTGGAGGCGTTATTGATGAATACCTACCCGTGGTATGTGGGACCCTTGGGGGATTTGAGTTAGTTTCGAGGACGAAACTTTTCTTAGTGGGGGAGGATGTGAGGACCTGGATCCCCACGTCGAGATTACTGGATCATCTACAGCTCCCGGAGGCCTATGTGGCGTGTTGGTGGTATTTGTGCCCCAATTGGACATTAGTGTTGGGCTCAGCGTGTTTAATGGATCACGTGGGTGATCATTGGACTCCGTCGGATCGTTAGAAGTGGTTTCGCGCGCCAAGGATATTTAAATTGGACTCAGTGCGAAGTTTGGACCAAGGATTACCTTTCCGGATGCCTTCGGCAAATTTTGGAGTTGGAATTTGGCAAATTGGACTTCGGATTTGGATTCAGCGCGCGGAAAACGGTTAAAACGGACTACCCACTTGTTATTTTTGGACTCTGGACACTGTTCACGCCGGAACAGTGTTTCCGGCGGCGGCGGCAGCGGCGGAGCGGCCGCAGGCGGCGCGGCGGACGGAGGCGCGGGCCGCCCGGTCCACGCGGCAGGCGTGCACCGGGGGCTGGACGCGTGGCGGCCCGGGAGTGGGCCGGTCCGCGGGGCGCGGTCTACGGGGGAGTGCGGGGCGCACGGTGGACCGGGGGTGACACGTGGCAGCATCTTAGAGGTGGGTTCACAGCGGTTGGTCTACGCAGTATTCGGGATGGCTCGTGGTTTACGGTGCACCGGGCTTGGACACGTGGCAGGTTCGCATTGGTTCGGTCCACAGGATTTCGTGCACCGGGTTCACTAGGCAGTGGCTTGACACGTGGCGTTCTCCGATTGGTGGGGCTACTGTGCGCGGCAGGGTGGCAGGCGGCGGCGTCAGGCGCACGTGGGCGCGGTCGGGCGGATTCCCGCGCTTGGGGAGGACACGTGTCGTCGTCCGCGGGTGGCCACGCGGCGCGACGGGTACGGCTGGAGCGGCTGTCGCCTGTTTGGCGGGCGACGTGGAGGCCTGGATGGGATTCGGGCGGCTACAGTGTTCGGGCGCGGGGGGTTTCGGGCTGCTACAGTGCGCGCCCGAAAACTCCCAGCGCCCGGAAACGGGGACTTATTCGGTATTTTCCCAATTGTTTCTGCTGCCTATAAAAGGCGATCCGAGCTCCCTTTCTTCCCTTTTTCCGCCATTTCCAAGCCTCATCTCGCCTGGGTGTCTTCAACAAAGATGATCCCCGAGTTTGGATGCATCTTTCTGCAAAGTTTTGGGATTTTTGGTGGCACGCTTATCGAGGTTTCTATTTTTACGGCGCGGCGCGACGCTCGTTCGTTTGTGGTCTTCTTCGTCGCGTTTTGGTGCGAGGACTCTCCCGGCCTACCCCGGGCACCTTTTTCGGTGATTCTTGCGCCGTTGGCTTCACGACAGGTAGGGCTATGTTTCCCATGTTTACTGGTTTTTTCCCATTCCGAGCTTTTCATGGGTCTTTCGGATCATCTTGTAACCCCTTTTTCTGGGCGGAGTTTTGGGACAGCGGTGCGGTATTTTGGCGATATCTTCGCGCACAGGCATCGGATTGGGGTGATTCAAGAGGCGATTTGCATCTACACATCACGAGGAATATGCCCAAATTTTCTTGGAATTTTCTGAATATTTCTCGAAGGTGAAGATTATCTGTGAACAGTAATTGTTGCTACAGTTTTTGAGTGTAGTTTGATTCGGGGTGGTTCCCTTGTCGGAATTGTTTCTCAGTGTAGGAAGCTCGGAATTGGACGTGCAGGTACTCGTTTCGAAGGTATCGACGCGAGGATTACTGTGGTATTTTTATTGGATTTTTCGGGGCACTTGCAGCAGGTGAAATATGCGCGGCTTTGGGACTGACTTTCAGATTGTGTATGTTTGGTTAGTTTTGGAATAAAAGTGTAATGTTGAGCGTTATTGTTGTGCCCAGGGGTGTCTTTAGCTGTTTGAAGCCGAGGCTTACGCGACTTGTACCATGGGTGATATGTTGGCAGATTTTGGACCGCGGGCGTCTACCCACTTCACCGACTTCAGGTTTGCCTTGGGTTAAGCGCTTCAGGTGGGTGAGCTTATTATCAGTAATTGTTTAAGGCAATGTTTATGTTGTGGCAAGTATAAGCCCACTTGTGGGGATGTCCCCCCCCTCTATGACTGATGCATGCATGTGTAGGGTACATAGTCTATATTGGCAAGTAGGTAAGCTTGTTATTGATATTGGTATAAATGTTTGCAAGAATAGTATGTATGAGGTATACCGAGGACTTGCATGAGTTGGACATCTATGTGATGATTAGTGTAAGCTTACCTAGGATAATGTTACCCTATGAGATTATGTAACATGCCATGTTAGCACATAGCCTTTCTTGTGATGGATTATGCTTGGGACAGGATTTCGTAGCTATGTGCGGATTTGTACTCTGAGGAGTTATTATGATCATTCTATTGTTGAACCCTGAGTTGTGGACAGGTCTAGTTTTGAGATTCCGGCATGTTGTTTATTCCTAAAGGAACTATTATTATGCTTTACCCCTTTATTTCCTTGAGGACATTTGCATGCTTGTATGGTCATGTAGTTAGGCCATCTTTTACTGCTGCACTACTTATTGGAACTTGACTTAGGAGAAACCATGCTTTTCTTTTCTCCATCTTGTTGGTCAGGTGGTCAGTGTTGCTCGGGTTCGAGCAGGGGGTTTGGGTAGTGTATATTCGGGACTTCGTGTCTGGGACAGGTTGGTTTAGTTGTGGGGCTTTGCGGCAACCGCGGATATTGGGCGGTTGACCGGATGTTTCTCTATGCACCTGATTGGGTATCAGTTTTACTTAGTGGATGGAGTTTCCCACTTAGCGTTTAGTTGCATCTGACTGAGGTCGGGTCTTTCTTTAGTGGTTGAGTTTTTCCACTTTGATCTGATTGATGATCTAGTCCTGCTGTTTCGAGATACTGGTGATATTGATGACAGAGATGCTTTACTCGTGTGGGTAGCTCCCCTCGAGTGCCGCTCCGGAGTAGGCTTCAGACCGTGTTGGGTTCCGGTCAGACCGTGTTGGGTTCCGGTGAGACCGTGTTGGGTTCCGGTCAGACCGTGTTGGGTTCCGGTCATTTGGACAGAGCAGGCAGTGCCGGGTTTTATACCGGTTCATTCGATTGAGTTTATTTCGGTCAAATACTTTTATGGTTACACTCGTGCCTGGGGGCCGAGTGCAGACTGGTAGTTGAGTTTGGATCAGTGTTGGTATTGTTGAGAGCCATCTGGTTGACGGTGGTCCCGAGTTGTTGCGAGTACTTTGACCGCTGTGTGAGAGGTTGAGCATCTTGATTCTATCCGTCTGTGAGGGAGCGTGGATTTTCACCATAGCCTGCATGATCCTCTACTCGATAGCGAGCTAGTCCGTTTGGACGCCCTACGTAATTCCTGCCCGTCTTGGGAGGTGGTTGTAGGTGGATGCAGGTTGACTGGACCAGATGTGGCAGTCAGCTCGATTGGGTCGTTGGTGCACTTTATGTGCTAGTGGTTGCATACCACTGTTTGGTTCTCCCCTTTTAGCCTTTAGTGAGGGGCAGGGTAGCTGTTGAGAGTTTCCAGCGTACTCATTTCAGCCTTATGACTTGGGTCAGTTTTTGTCTCTTGAGGACTTGGTGGGCAGACCGTCGGGTCTGGCGGTGGTACCCACTGAGAACTCCCTTTTTGGTGTAGTTCTCACACCCTTTGGGGGTTTCCCCCTCTTTTTCTCTCCTCTCCTTTGTTTTGCAGAGTCTTAGCAGGTGTTGCCGACTCTGTGGTCGTTGATCGTGGCGAGGGAGTCGCGAGCTAGATCCCTACCCGGCGTTGGAGAGTAGCGGTACCCTTCTGAGGAGATCATCAGTAGATTAGCAGTTTCTTTTCCTCTTTTGAGAGACTTGTAGTGAGGATATTTTGTATTGAGAGACTGTACACTGTTGTATATAGTGGAGTTACCTCCCGGCTGGGTTTAGAGCTTGTACTTGAGGATATTGTATTATTATTATTATTTTGGGAGGCAGACAGTGTTGTTTTATTTCCAGTTGTACAGTGATTGATTTTTAGTTACAGCAGATTTTCATTTATAGCTCTGATATCTGTTTAGTTATAGTACTTTTCTTGCAGGTAGGACGCTTCGCCTATGCTGGTTGGCATAGGTGGCGGATCTGTTTGGCGGGCCCGGGTCGCGGTTTCGACCCCGGGGCGTGACACTTAGTGTGGGACTTTTCGAAAGCTGTTGATGATCTCCAATTGTTCGTTTAACTGTACTAATGTTGATGGTGTTTATGGTTTTTATTATTGGTTTGGTTTCGTGTATTTGGTTACGATGCTCGAGGCTGCAGCACGCGCACCCGCGGTTTGGCCACCGCAAAGGGTGTGCTTTTCCGGAAAAGTGGTCGATGACCCGTGTATACCCACGAGGTGACATAGTGGGGGCCCCCGTAGGTGGGGGGTCTGAGGCGCCAAGGTGTGAGCGGTGCGACCCGTCGAGGTAGGTGCTCGGCGTGGTTTACCGAGGTTGGTGCTCGGTTTGGTTTTCTTTCCGAGGTTGGTGCTCGGTTCGGTTTTCTTTTCCCGAGGTTGGTGCTCGGTTCGGTTTTCTTTTCCGAGGTTGGTGCTCGGTTCGGTTTTCTTTCCCGAGGTTGGTGCTCGGTTTGGTTTTCTTTCCGAGGTTGGTGCTCGGTTCGGTTTTCTTTTCCCGAGGTTGGTTCTCGGTTCGGTTTTATTTCCCGAGGTTGGTGCTCGGTTTGGTTTTCTGTCTTGAGGTTGGTGCTCGGTTCGATTTTCTTTCCCAAGGTTGGTGCTCGGTTTGGTTTTCTTTCTTGAGGTTAGTGCTCGGTTTGGTTTTCTTTCCCGAGGTTGGTGCTCGGTTTGATTTTCTGTCTTGAGGTTAGTGCTCGGTCTGGGTTGCCAGGGCAGGTGCCCGGTTCAGGTTTTGTAGGGGGAGGCGACACCGTCGATCGCACGATGCGGAGGGCGGTTACTCTGGTTTTCTTACGGTTTGCTTTAGTTACAGTCTTCCTACATTTCATCTTTTATACCTTGTGTCGCTGACTTCCCACTCTGTGACAGGTTCCTTCGGGGGGTGAGAGTTAGGGCGACGGTGAGGCCGTGGCAGGAGTACTTTTGGTCCTTCGAGGCCATGGACTGTATTTACTTTTTATTTTGCTCAGTTCATTACCTGTTAGTAGCTTACTATGTGGATTGCGATACCCTTGTGGGGTCGATGTGGATGCTGGAATGTCGTTTATTTATCCTTGTGGGTGGTTGTTTTGCTTTTCCCGATTGGCCGCTTTCAAACTACAAAAGAAAAGAAAAAGAAAATATTTCGAAAACTGTTTTAAAAATGCGGGTGTCGTGTGGGCACCATTTCAAAACCCTGGGGATTTATGGATTGCGAAAACCGTTTTGAAAATCTGGGTGTCGTGTGGGCACCATTTCAAAACCCTGTGGATTTATGGATTTCGAAAACCTTTTTGAAAAACCTGGGTGCCGTGTGGGCACCGTTTTTAAAACTTATGGATTTATCCTTTCAAAAATTAGTCAGCCTCTTTAATACTTCTGGAAAAATGGTTGTATGTATCCGACTGATGAACTAGTGTGGTTAAAGTGATGATTGTATGGTTGTTGTAGTCGGGACGCCGTGCATATACAAAGGAGACTCTGCCCGTTCGCAGAGTGAATTTGTATATGCGGCGGGTCTGGGCACGTACCGGGGGAGTTTGGTTTCAAAAAAAAAAAATATACGTAAATTCAAAACTTTTCAATGGCCGTCTTCCGCTTAATGAAACCCCCGGGGCGTGACAGATTAAGATGGTATCAGAGAGAAACAGCTTTAACCACTGTAGTCGCTGTCCAACATCCACAGGAGCACATTACCACTGGCTACTAACTAATGAAATGATCAGGGTATAATTGCGTAGAGATGCGAGAGTGCGGGACTGTTGAGTTTTGTTTTCCGGTTTAGCTCGGGTGTTGTGCTAGTGTAGTCGGGTTGTTTTGGAGGTTGGGGTCGAGGCCGGCTGCCACCGAGGCCTTGATGGTTGCTATGAGTCAATGGATTAGGCAACCAGCATAGGACACGGTGGGTCTGCTGACGGTGTTTATGCACTGGGTGCGGCTGTTGGCACGGCAGATCGTTGCGCCGGCTTTTGTTTTTTTTCCGAACCCCTTCCTCTGCCGACCTTCGGGTCGTTGTCTGTAACAGTGACAGGTGGTAGTGCAACCTACCGGTGTTCGTTAGTGTGTCGGCCGTATGTCGGTCGTGGGTAACTGGACAGCCATTTGTCTAAACTTGTACCTCCTAGGTCTTCTGGTGTTAGGTTATAGCAGATAATCGGCCGATTTTTTTTGCACCATGGGCAAGGTATGGGTGGGAATGATGATTCTTCCCCTATGGTTGTTACCCATAGTTCGGCTTTTTACCATAGACACTTCGATGGTTGTAGAAATTGTCGTGATGGGGTCTCGGGGTGCTCCTTTGGGTCAGAAAGGGAGACCACCGGGGCTAGTAAATCTTATGCGTTTGGGCTCATTTTCGGTTAGAGAGGGTCGGTTAGGTTGTCCTACTAGTGGGTTGGCGCGTGATCCCTTGTGTGCGTTTAGTGAACCTAGGCAACTTTTGACAAGGTTCTTCTCGCTGTTTTCGTTGCTTGTCTTATTCCGAGCCTTTAGGTTTCAGATGGATAGTCTACAGTACCTGGAGGTCATTGTTGAGCGAACCTAGAGCTTAGATTTTCTCCTAGTTGGGAGTGTCACGGTTTGGTCTGGAGGGTTACCGCTCGATTCGATGCCCGGTGCTTGGAGGGGCAACGAATTGGGACCAAGAGTTAGTGGTTATTTAGAGTGTCGCACCCCGTCGGTGCCAGGACGGAGGTAGGACCTTACCTCGTGGGTTTTGTCGCCGGCTCCCCATGACTAAAGCATAGCCTTGAGGCCTAATTTATGAGCGTTTTGGGTCGTTGATCTTTTGGGGCAGGTGTGTGACACCCCGGAATTTGGATTAGTTCTATATATAAATGATATAATAGGACTAAATCTCTTAACCCGGCTATAGCATTTTGGATGGTAGCAAGATCCAAGAGGTTATGAGAGTTAAGCGTGCTAGAGCTAGAGTAGTTCTAGGATGGGTGACCCCTTGGGAAGTGGGGCGTCACAATTGGTATCAGAGCCATTCACCAGCCGGAAATGTGAGATGAGTCTCGGCTGAGCCAGGGTTATATAGCGGGTAGTTCGAGACTCCCCGGCTAATGACCGTTGTGAGTGGAGTGCAGCTCCTCACAAGGTCGGCTAAGGCTAGCGAGACGAGTCTCACATCGCCTGGTGCTTGTGAGTGTGCTTGAGCCTGACGTGGACGTCAGGGCTTAAAGCGGGGAAGAATGTGACACCCCGGAATTTGGATTAGTTCTATATATAAATGATATAATAGGACTAAATCTCTTAACCCGGCTATAGCATTTTGGATGGTAGCAAGATCCAAGAGGTTATGAGAGTTAAGCGTGCTAGAGCTAGAGTAGTTCTAGGATGGGTGACCCCCTGGGAAGTGGGGCGTCACAAGGTGTGGGTCAAGGGGACCTGTTGACTGCTTGGAGCTTCGGCACTGGTCACTTTCGGCTAGGATGCCCTGTACGCAGCTCTTTCTGTGGGGTAGACCTTGTGGTAGGTCTTAGAGCTGAAACCTAACGTTAGCTTTGACCGTCGCCTCGGTAGGACGGACAGTCGGAACGAGTGGTCCGGGATGGTGGTTATGCTCCGAGCTTGTGGCCCGTGTTGGTGACGGGTGGAAGTGGCCGGTGTTGGTAACGGAGGGGAGCGGTCCGTGTTGGTGACAGGTGAGTTCGTTGTTTTCATGGAAAAATTTCGGGTAGTTAGTAACCCAGCCTGTTTTGTTGGCACCTCTTGGAGCCTTGTGAGGGCGTTAGTGTGGTTTGTTTTCCTTGTCGTCGGGTTAGTTGTTTTGGACCTTTAAGGGTTCATCAGACCGAGTGTGTCGCCTTGGGGCGCACCCGTGCTCTTCGGGCGAAAGAAGAACGGAAGCCTACGTCTACGCAACGACTACCGGGAGATAAACAAGGTTACAGTGAAGAACAAGTCCGGGATTGATGACCACTTCGATCAACTACGAGGGGCACTTGCAGATTTTTCTTCGGACTCTCAGGGACCAGAGGCTGTTTGCTAAGTTTAAGAAATGTGAGTTCTGACTTCGCGAAGTGGGCTTTTTGGGGCACACAGTTTCAACAACGGGAATCACAGAGAATATGAGCGGAACTACCCGACACACGATCAGGAACGGGCAGCAGTCGTCCTCATTCTAAAGCTTTGGGAGACATCACCTTTTCTTGGATTTCATCGTAATGTGTCTTCGAATCGCCAGAATCTTAAGTTTTGTTCACATAGAAGGATTTGTTTTTGCGGCAGAGGCATTGGTTGGAGTTGCTGAAGGACTCGGCTTGTCCATTCAGTATCACCCCGGGAAAAGCAAGCGTAGTAGCGGATGTTTTGAGCAGGAAGGGTCAAATCGAGGGGGAAACTGATGAGCGCGAGTACTCAGTAGGACCGGTACTGTCGCGCGACCTTTTGTCCTTAATGATCAAGCCAACCCTATTAGAGAAATCCTGGAAGGTCAGAAGACAGGCGCACCGATACAGCTTGTTCGAGACATGATTTCCCCCGGACCATGCGAGCGACCTTTCGGCGAGTGCGAACGGTGCAATACGTTTCGAGGGCGAAATTGCGTGCCCGAGCTGCCAGAGTTGAAGAAAGAGATACTGTCAGAGGCGCACTACGCTCCCTATGCGGCGCATCCAGGTGACACGAGGATGTACAAGGACCCCAAAGCAAAATTTTTGGTGGACTAAACCAAAGGGGGATGTAATACAGTTCACTGCCCGCTGTATAGATGGTTAACAAGTAAAGGCCGAACATCAGCGCCGGCGGGGAAAACCACAATCTCAATATGTACCAGAGTGGATGTAGGAGCCAGCACGGAAATCGTCACGGGTCTTTCGCACTGCATCAAGGCACGAAGCAGTCTGAGTCACAGGGGATCGACTGACGAAGTCGACTCTTTTCCCATCCATCCGTACGACGTGGACTAGAGACACTCAGCTGGTGTCGAACCTTTGGCAAAGTCTACAACGAGCTCTAGAGACTAAACCACACTTCAGCACGGCGTTTCACCCCCAGACCAACGGACAGTCCGAGCGAGCAATCCGGGTTCTCGAAGATATGCTTCGAGCCTGCGTACTTGATTGGGACGATGGATGATCACTGCTGTAGAGCTTAGAGAGGACCTGAGCTTCGGTGAAACACCGGTGCGGATCTTAGCACGGGAGGACATAAAGGATTGCGCAACCGGACGAATTCCCCACGTGAAGGTGCTGTGGAGCAACCAGGAAGAACGTGAAGCGACTGGAGAACTGGTGTCAAAGATGAGGGAGTGCTACCCAGATTTATTCGTTGCGGACCAGGATTAAGTTTCGAGGACGAAACTTCTTTTAAGTGGTGAGTGATGTAGAGTCCTGGTGTTCCCTTGCCCTTGTATACTTTTTATATGACGGGATTGTTAGGAAAACTTTTCGCTGTGTTTTCTGCAATGGACTGGCCTGGACCGCGAGTATTTTTCTGCGTTTGAGCTCGAAAAACGGAGGACAGCAAAGTGAACGGATTCGGATTCCGAGTTACGGATCTCCCAGAATGGGGGTCAAAGCATTTGCCTTTGAGTGGTGCATCGGAATCCGTGCTAAGTGGCCGGCACGCTTTTCGAGGTGATCGGACGGGATCCTTCTATGATCGGACTTTTCATCTTTTTATGTCATTGGGTTATCTTATTTATGTGGTAGTACCTCGACCTTCCGGTTTTCTATTTTGGGTCCTAATTGAATATTTTCAGTTGTTAAGGGGGGGTAGAAATTCGAGATTTTTTTGGGCTGATCGTCGGGGTTTGCGGGTATTTTTAGGTGGTAGAGCCCGCAAAATGACAAGCGGCGGTGCGATCGGATTTGAATTCCGACTCCGGGACCTCCCAGAATAATTTTTCGAAGTTTATTAGCGGTTTCGGGTGCATCTGAAAGGTGGTGGGCGATTAGCACGCTTTGCGAGGTAAATTTTTGGACTCGGGTTCGCACCTGATCTTTAGGTGGTAAGTTTGGGGACTAGGGTTTCCATTTCCCACTTCGCACCGCATTCGTGACGCACTTTAGGGCTTTTCTGAGGAACGCAAGAGGAACCCCGACCCTTCTCCTACCTTCTCCCCACCATCCGACAGCGGGCGTGAAGGAACGAAGCGACGAGAACGGGACGATCCTCTCCCTTCCTCCTCCCTTATCGGCGAAAACGAGGTGGGTGGTTCTAGTTTTCTTTCCGGTTTTCCATTTTGGGGGTCTCTTGTCGATGCCGCGGGCGATACGAGTTGTTGAACGGGAGGCCGCCGCCGCCGTTGTTAAACGGGAGGCCGCCGCCGCCGTTATCATACTAGCGGGGTCGCCGCCGCAGTCGCCGTGTTCGCGGGGTCATCGCCGGAGCCGCGGGGGACGGATTAGTCTTCATTGTTCACTCCCGTACGTCAAGAACCACCGCGCGGTCCACCTGGCCGGCGTGCGCCCGGCGCACGTCCCCGCGACCCGCGGGCGCGGACCCGGCGCACGGGTGCGTGCGCTAGCCCGGCCCGCAGGCGCGGTGCACGCACTAGGCGTGCACCCGGCGCTCGCCACCGCAGCCGCGCGGGTGGACCCGGTGCGCGCTTTCCTCCCGTGCGCGGCCCGGCCCAAGCCGCAGCGGTTCACCCACTGTGGCGTGCGCCCGGTCTGCGACTGCCGACACTGTAGCCGTGAGCCCGGTCCGCGACACTGGCCATGCTCCAGCGGCTCACCGTGCTGTGCTCCCGGTCTGCGCCGCCGCCGCCTGCTGTCGTGGACCCGATCCACGCCTGGATCCGTGCACCAGTTTTCAGAAAAGGATCCAGAAGCTCCGTTTTAGGCCCGTTTCGCCCCGTTTTTGAGTGTTTTTGACCACGACGATGATTGTTTTAACAATAATTCTTATTGTAGCTTTTCGGGGGCAATGTGAGGGTATTTTAACTGGCGTTTCCACACACATTCTTCTTCACGGTTCAGGTGGGTACACTCTTAGAATCCCTTTATGCGCACTATCGTTATTTCATGTTTATCATGTTGTGGGTTTTCGTTCGAGACTTAGTGTGGGACTTTTCGAAAGCTGTTGATGATCTCCAATTGTTCGTTTAACTGTACTAATGTTGATAGTGTTATGGTTTTATTTTTGGTTTGGTTTCGTGTATTTGGTTACGATGCTCGAGACTACAGCACGCGCACCCGCGGTTTGGCCACCGCAAAGGGTGTGCTTTTCCGAAAAAGTGGTCGCTGAGCCGTGTATACCCACGAGATGACGTAGTGGGCGCCCCGTAGGTGGGGGGTTTGAGGCGCCAAGGTGTGAGCGGTGCGACCCGTCGAGGTAGGTGCTCGGCGTGGTTTACCGAGGTTGGTGCTCGGTTTGGTTTTCTTCCGAGGTTGGTGCTCGGTTCGGTTTCTTTTCCCGAGGTTGGTGCTCGGTTCGGTTTTCTTTCCGAGGTTGGTGCTCGGTTCAGTTTTCTTTCCCGAGGTGGTGCTCGGTTTGGTTTTCTTTCCGAGTTGGTGCTCGGTTCGTTTTCTTTCCCGAGGTTGGTGCTCGGTTCGGTTTTCTTTCCCGAGGTTGGTGCTCGGTTTGGTTTCTGTCTTGAGGTTGGTGCTCGTTTCGGTTTTCTTTCCCGAGGTTGGTGCTCGGTTTGGTTTTATTTCTTGAGGTTAGTGCTCGGTTTGGTTTTCTTTCCCGAGGTTGGTGCTCGGTTTGGTTTTCTGTCTTGAGTTAGTACTCGGTCTGGGTTGCCGGGGCATGTGCCCGGTTCAGGTTTTGCAGGGGAGGGGACACCGTCGATCGCACGATGCGGAGGGGCGGTTACTCTGGTTTTCTTACGGTTTGCTTTAGTTACAGTCTTCCTGCATTTCATCTTTTATACCTTGTGTCGCTGACTTCCCAACTCTGTGACAGGTTCCTTCGGGGGGTGAGAGTTAGGGCGACGGTGAGGCCGTGGCAGGAGTACTTTTGGTCCTTCGAGGCCATGGACTGTATTTACTTTTTATTTTGCTCAGTTCATTACCTGTTAGTAGCTTACTATGTGGATTGCGATACCCTTGTGGGGTCGATGTGGATGCTGGAATGTCGTTTATTTATCCTTGTGGGTGGTTGTTTTGCTTTTCCCGATTGGCCGCTTCAAACTACAAAAGAAAAGAAAAGGAAAATGTTTCGAAAACTGTTTTAAAAATGCGGGTGTTGTGTGGGCACCATTTCAAAACCCTGGGGATTTATGGATTGCGAAAACCGTTTTGAAAATCTTGGTGTCGTGTGGGCACCATTTCAAAACCCTGTTGATTTATGGATTTCGAAACCTTTTGAAAAACCTGGGTGCCGTGTGGGCACCATTTTAAAACTTGTGGATTTATCCTTTAAAAAATTAGTCGGGCCTCTTTAATACTTCTGGAAAAATGGTTGTATGTATCCGACTGATGAACTAGTGTGGTTAAAGTGATGATTGTATGGTTGTTGTAGTCGGGACGCCGTGCATATACAAAGGAGACTCTGCCCGTTCGCAGAGTGAATTTGTATATTCGGCGGGTCTGGGCACGTACCGGGGGAGTTTGGTTTCAAAAAAAAAAATATACGTAAATTCAAAACTTTTCAATGGTCGTCTTCCGCTTTATGGCAAGTACATCTGGTTCATTATCCAACTCCTCCCAGGATGAAAAGAATGCAACGGACAATGAACCGAGTGATTCTGAAGGTGAAGACTTTGCTTTTGCCTATCATAAACTATTGAAGTATTCAAAAAAGGGTGGCAAAGCAAAACAAGAGTTTGAGAAGAAGGTTGCGGGATCTTGAAGAAGAAGCTAAAAAGGCAACTTCTGTCTCAAACGCTCTTGAAGTGGAAAGGGACAATTTGAACAAGTTAAATATTTCCCTTCAAGAGAAGAACGAGCATTTCAAGAAGGAACACAACAAGTTGGTGGATAAAGCTAATTACTTCTTGAAGCTCTACACCGAGGCTCGACAAGAGAAGATGGAGATGACGAAGACCATATTCCAACTCAAGGAAGATTTGAAGCGTTTCTCTTCCGGAAGGAGCAAGTTGGATAAGATGCTTGGTCTTGGTCAAACGAATCGTTTGGGCCTTGGATACGATCGAACTGGAAACAGTCCTAGTTTGAGTGAAACAATTTTTTGTGCCCTAGTCGGCGTCTCCTCCTCCGACGAAAATCAACGCATCCAACGACAACAAGCCTACTTCAATTCGGGCCAGAATCAATACTTCCAAGGTATGTTTTCGTTGTGGTTTTTGCAGGGCACATAAGAAGAAATTGCAAGAATAGAGCGAAGCGATCAAATCAAGCGCCTCTTGCAACAACTACCAACAAGTTCAACCCCCGAAAATCAAAGAAATTTTTTTCAAAGGTAAAGAACCTTGGTAGTACACCTAACAGACGACGTCATCAAAGAAAAGCGATCACTCAAACAAGACACTTTCACCAAGGGGAATAACTTCACAATCATTGCCGACGTACTCCAAAACTCAAAAGGTTTGGGTGCGCAAATGTCACGCCCCGGAGGTCTAAGGATTAGCGGAAAACGTACATATATTTTTTTCTTTAACGACCTCGCCTACCGGTGCGCGTCAGACCGCCACATATACAAATTCACCCTTTAAACGGACAGAGTCTCCTTTGTATATGCACGGCGTCACATTTACAACACTATCTTCTTTAACCACACAGTCACAGTGACTACAACAAGAGAGAGAGCAATACTATTTATTTACATCCGAACTATCATTCACGACATCAAGAGATAAAACTACGGGTTGCAAACGGTGTCCACACGACACCTAGTTTTTCTAAAGTGTTAACACAAGTCACAATAGGGTGGCGGCATCTTTTGAAAGGATAAATCCAGAGGTTTACAAAGTAGTGCCTACACGACACTAGGTTTTGGAAAGCATTTTCGAAACCCTTTTTTTAGTATAAAACATGCCGCATATAAGTCAATAAGAGGCATAATAAAGATCACATCACGAAAACAAACTCTCAATCCAACATCCACCATATTCCACAGTCAAGTAATGAGAACTTAAACTAAATGAAAGGAGATGAGATAACCCCAAAGCAAGAACGACGAAATAAACCTCATACGGCTAATGTCCTCTAGGCGCTGCCTCACCATCGTCCCGACTACTACACCTAGTCAAACCTGTCACAGTGTGGGTAAAGTCAGTGACAAATAAAGTAGATGATCCAAACAATTAAAGCATTTTTAAAGCAAACCGAATACACTGGAACCTTTCGCTTTCCTCATCATGAGTCCACATCACTTGATTTAATTACATGGTACCTTCGGGAAGTCGACGAGTCTCCCCTGCGTGAACAATTACTTTACTTACGTGATCCCTTTAACCCCCTTCACGGTGCTAGTGCTGCACTTATAGCTGGCGTGAAGAGGTCCCCCACCCGGCACTTTCACTTTTATGGGTACACGGGTCTCCCAAACCACTTCTCCGGAAAAGTACACCCATGCGGTGGCCAAACCGCTTGTGTACGTGTAGGCATCTAAAACATGATAGCCGAAACCGACGTGGTACAATCACGCGCCACTTAGTCACCACAGTTAATAATAGAAGAAACGGGAAATACTCATGTGAAAGGTTTAAACAGTTTGAAACATCTCATCTACTTTATTAGACAGGTTATTATAACTTTTTACGATGACATATTGCACTTATTGCAAGGTGTACCCACCTGGAATGAAGATAAACGACCGCGCCCGCGACCCTCCTAAGCAATCAGAACTTCTCGCGGCCGTAATAAAATAACCAAAAGCACAATTTAACACTTTACCCTAAACGGGAAAAATCAGTGGTCCCGACCACTGTAATAATAAACCAACGAAAAACCAAAGTCACTGTGCCAAGCGGACCGCGTTGTCAATCAAAAACCAGTCGAGTCAAAAATGTCAAGTAAAACCGTAAAACTCAGATCAAACCGGATCTCTGACTGGTAAAACCGATGGTAACAACCAACCGGACCGCGACTATATCATCGCGAACTCATCGGAACCCAAATCCGCTAACGGAAATCCAACAACAAACCCAATTTCTCAACCGGCAGCCACCTCGGTACGTCAACGGTCAAGTCACAAAACCCCGACGGCGAAAACGATGTGGAAAACATGGCCCGACGTCGCGCCCCCGACGATTTGTCCAGGCGCTGAGCGATGGCGAAACTAGCACATGACATGGCGAAATTGGTGGCTTAGATGTCCCCGAGTAGCCATGCCAAGAAAACGGCGGAAACGTGATCCCAACAGTGAAACGGCGCTCAAAACGGTGAAAAAACGGACAAAAACGGAGCCACCGGACGTCCGGGCTGGCGGGGTGGTGCACGGATCAGGTGTGGACCGGGTCTGCGCATCGGGCGGCTGCGCGCACAGACCGGGCTCACCCAGGAAGCGTGCACCAAGCGGTTTGGCGGGGCCGGTGCACGGGAAAAGTGCGCACCGTGCTCACGGCCGCAGGGCGTCTGCGGCGCGCACCGGGTGCACGCTGAAGCGTGCACCATGCTTAGCGGGCCGGGCCCGGCGCCCGTAAGCGTGCACCGGTCTGCGCATCCGCGCTGCGGGGACGGCACCGGGTGCACGCCGGACCGTGGACCGCGGCTGGGGAAATCCGTACAGGGTGAATAGTAACGCCCCGTTTCGCGTTTTCTTCTCCGTTTTCGCCCCCTGCGCGGCTCCGCTACGACCCCGCGAACATGACAACGGCGGCGGTGGCCTCCCTGTTTAACAACGGCGGCGGCGGCCCTCCCGTTAACTCCTCCCTGCTCCGACCCAAACACCCAATTAACCCCAAACAAATTCGTGGTAATTCTAACAATTAAGCCCTTGATCGAACATCGATCGGAAACCGATCAAAAGACCGATTAAACCCGGTCAAGAACAAGAACAAAACATTGATCAAAAACCAAAATCAAGAACCCGTGATCAATGTACCGATTAAAACGATCTCAAAGGACACGGGAAAACCCACGATCGGACCGACGGAAGAGAAATAACGATCACTAACCTCGATCTTGTCCCTTGCGGCGTTGGGGATCCGGAATCCGCTCCTGTAGAGATGTGCGTCTCGGCTCTCGTCTCGGCACGTCAATCGCGGAGCGATCGGGTTCTCTTTCTTCTTTCCTTCTTTTCGCCTCCGGTTAGGGTTCTCTTCTTTTCTCTTCTCCGCACTAGGGTTTTATTTTAGGTCTTCGGTACGCACGGAGGGGAGGGTTTGAGGAGGCGATCTTTTAAAACTAGGGTTTTCCTTTCGGTAAACGGGGTATAATTATCTTTTTATTATTAATTTATTTATTTTATTTATTTTATTTTTCTTTTCATACGTACGTAAAAAGGAAAAACTCCCATCTTCGAATATTTATTATTAACAATAAATATCTAATCCCACGAGATAAATTCCAAAATTCGCTCGACAGGCATGAGATCTTTGCACGAATTCTGATGCACCCTACGGTTATCGCGACCTTCAAAACCCCATTTCGGGGATGCGTAAGTCGGATTTTAGATCCGATGCACCGCCGTTCACGTTTTTGCGACTTTCACGAAAATACTCATGCAACACCGACAACTTACAGAAACTCGGTAATTTCGATTCACTTAAAGAATGACAATTTATTAAAAGGAGGGTAAAATATCACTAGAAAAGTCGTGTCATTACACCACTCACACTTATAAGAAGTTTCGTCCTCGAAACTTAAACTCAACCCTCGCTAAACTATTCTGGGAAACATCTTTCATTTTCGTCTCAAGTCTCCAAGTCGCCTCGCGCTCCTCATGTACTCCATTGCACCTTTACGTAGGGGATGTCCGGTTGCGAAGTTTCTTTTCCTCCCGTGCCATATCCGTATCGAGGTTTGGCGGTAGGGCAAACGGTATGCCACTGGGCCTACGCGCTCCAAGATCCCGATGTCGGATCGTTGGCGCCAACCATTAATTCCAAAAGCTCGAACTTTAGAGATACGCAACCAATACACTTAAAGCGTACAGACACAGCGCCACGGATCTTGACCGGAATCAACCTACCTGGACGTTGGGTCTATTGTTGGGCCTCTTGCTGTTAGGTCTATTGTGGACCGCAGCCCCCACTCAACTTATTAGGC
>JAQNDB010004447.1:0-23761 GCA_029204045.2 Tillandsia leiboldiana
CCAAAATTGCACCACAAATCCAATTCTCCGGCCCGACACGCGCACAAACACCCCAAAGGCCACTAAACTGACAAAAAACTCTTAGTGGAAATTCGGTCCTCACTCCTCCCCCCTAAAAGAATTTTCATTCCTCGAACTAAGATCAAGTCCAACAGGAGTCACAAAATGCGTCGGGTATATTTCCATCAATACCCTCCAGCTCCCAAACACCACTCACGAATCCCCGTGATTACTCCGCACATACAAACACCAACAAGTAAGGTTATGGCCCGATGTGCAGTTTTTTCTCTCATCTCTCGAGCCAGAAATTGCAACGGCATCCCTCGTACGCCAACAATCACAGATCTCAAAGGGGCAAGTAAATCAAGGGCGAGGAAAAACACATCACTCCTGAGCTGAGACGTGAATCCCAAGGGGCTCCATTAAGGCTGGGTAAACAAATGACCACTACGTGCAACACGCACCAACCACATCATGGTGCCAACCTCAACAGGCCCCCGAAGCTACCCACACTTCATCCAATAGAAAGGAATCCAATGAGCTGGGGTCCTTCACCTCGGTTACTTCCCGATCCAAAACCCCCATTGACTTCTCCACTGCAGCTAACCTCAAAAGGATCCTCAGAAGACACATCTCATGCCACAGTTGGTCACTCAACATGCGATCATAACCCCAACGGACCCCGGTCGAAGTCGATCCCTCAACTAAGAAAGACCCCGGAACGGGGACCAAACCGTCGGTGAACGGGACGGAAATTGGCTCGAAGGCGATCACAAAGCTGATGCCCAACTCGCGGTCAAATTCCGAACATCCGAAAACTCTCATCCACCGTTTGTACCTACACGTGGCATCCTGCCGTGCACCAACAGCGTGGCATCACCACCGTGTATCACGCGTGGCATCACACCGTCTATCAACGGTGTGGCAACACCACCGTGTATCAACGGTGGGCATCACCACCGTGCCTCAACGTGGGCATCACCACCGTGTATCAACGGCATGCATCACCACCGGTATCAACGGTGTGGCAACACCACCGTGTATCACCGGTGTGGCATCACCACCGTGTATCAACGATGTGGCACAACCCCGTGTATCAACGATGTGGCATCACCACCGGTATCAACGGCGTGGCATCACCACTGTGTATCAACGGTGTGGCATCACCAACCGTGTATCAACGGTGTGGCATCACTCAAGCATCAAGGTCCAGATCCTCACAGTCCTATACCCAACACTACCTCGAAATCCCGGAGCTGAGGAAGGCCAAAAGATCAACAGCAAAAACCAGGGCCTAACTGCGGCTGGGGCAGGACGTCAACAACATCATCTATGTGCAAACACGGATCAGTATCTGAACCTCACGAGCACAAGCTAAGGTCTTATCTCTAGCCCAAACAACAGTGCAAATGCCCTACAAAAGAAAGAATGCGATGCTCCGGTAACAAATAACGCTCAAGTGTGTGTAGGGCAGATAAGATTAATACCTGCCACCGACGTGGCTAGACTCTGCCCGCCGAATTCCTCATACTGCGCGACATAGACGCTCCCGCCTCGAGGGTGGGTCGTCCTCGACTGCCGCGAAGAAGTGGCCCTAACTATCTGGCCATAACCTGTCGAAGCTCTGCATGTCTTGAAGAGCGGAGGAGGAGGAGCCGAAGCTGCTCAAGCGACTGAAGACCCCGGCTTTAATGACAAGACCATGATCTGTACCCTGCCTTTGGTCACTCTGCGGCGCAAATGCGGCCCCACCACAAGGAGCACCAGTCATCCCGCTGCTGCTTGTGATAACCGGCAGATTATTTTGCCTTTCGGGGCTTTCCGTCGATTTTTATTGAACCGTTCGGTGGCACAATAGGGGTCCGAGGGTAATTTTTCCTTGTTTTCTGGCAGACAAACGGTCGGGGCTCGCGGGTATTTTTGGTTAATAAAGCTCGCGAAACGGAGACCAGCGGCGCGATCGGTTTTGGGATTCCGACCCCCGGATCTCCCGAGAATAAATTCCGGAAGCTGTAGCGGGTAGCCCAGGTGACTTACACAATTACCGGGGCGGACGACGAACTCGGTCCGTGATCAGATCGATTTTAATCGATCAGTTTGAGGTATGGGATTAAATCACCCCTTTTTTGTTTTCCTTTCACTCGAGGTTAAAATTAATTTGGGTCCAAAATCCACTACGCCCCAAACGTCTAAGTAGTCCCTTGGGAATTAGGTTTCCTAAACCTCGCCTCCTCCCCCCCTCCTTGGTGTACAATATCCGAGCGTGGACGAGGAGCGGTTCCCCAAAACCCTCGTCCTTCCATCGGCGGGCGTGAAGAGAAAGATCGATCGCCTCCCCGCAAAGATCCGACGAACGCGAAGAGGACGATCCCTCTCCTTCGCCGGTACCACCCGACGAAAACAAGTGAGCCGTGCTTTCGTTTTCATTTCTGTCTTTTCTCGTCACAACAAGGGGGTTTCTTGATTTCGTCGGAGATGGAAGGAGAGGGGCGTGCCAACCGCACGCGGAGCGCCGCGCGGGGCAACCTCGCTGCATGCGGGGGCGCCCGCGCGGCACCGCGCGATTAGGCGGGGCGTCGCGCGCGCGCAGCCCGCGCCTGCGGGGGTGCCATGCGGGGCCTCCGCATGGCGGGGCGCCGCGCGGGCAGCCCGCGCATGCGGGGCATAGCGCGCGCGGGCAGCCCGCACATGCGGGGGCACCTGCGCGGTGCAACCCGCGCATGCTGGGGTGCCGTGTGGGCACCCGGCATGGCGGGCTGCCGCTCGGGCAGCTCCGCGCATGCGGGGCGCACACCGCGCGGTGCAGCCCGCTCGCATGCGGGGGTGCCATTGCGGGGCACCCGCATGCGGGGCGCCGTCGCGGGCCAGCCCCGCGTGTCGGGGCACCGCGCGGTGCCGGCCCGCGCATGCGGGGGTGGCCATGCGGAGCGCCGTGCTGGGCAGCACGCGCATGCGGGCGCCGCGCGCTGGGCACCGCATGCGGGCACCCGCACATGCGGGCGCCGCGCGGGCAGCACGGCTGCGCGTGGGGGGTTCGGTCGCTGCCGTCGGGGGCCGCTGGTGTTGGGGCTTTTCCCTACTTCGCGTTTAAAGGTTCTTGACCTCCCCGCCCGGGATCCCGTTTTGCAGCTTCGGGGAGCGCGCCGGGACGCGGGGAGCCGAGCGTGGTTTTTCTACTAGCGACAGGTGGGTTGTTTATACTTATTCCTAGCCTCTAAATTCTATCACTTGGACGGGGTCTATCCTAAGTGTACTGGGGTTAAATAATGATGGGCGATAGCTTATGCATGATAGTGGGTTCTCTTAGTAGCGTTTAGCGTCGGTTACCGACGGTGTTCTCTTTTTTAACCCTTATATGTCAGCGGGCCACCTTCGAGTGCGCGTATTACCTTGTTTTCGATTATGCACTTTACCTTCATTACTCTTGTTATTATCTTATGCTGCTGACATGATGGTGGTTACGGTTACTTGGCTCGAGGTTGCCACACGCGCGCACACCGCGGGTTGGCCACCACAAAGGGTGCGCTTTTGCCGGAAAAGTGGTCTATGACCCGTGTATACGCCACGAGGTGACGTAGTGGGGCCCTATTAGTGGTGGGGTTGAGGCGCACGAGCTGGCGAGCGGTGCGACCCGTCGGTTTTAGTTGTCCGGCGTGGTCGGGTTTCTGCAGGTACGGTGTGGGCCGTCGGTTTAGCTGTCCGACGTGTCGCGGTATTACAGATGCAGGTGTACAGGTTCCTTTCCTCCTTGGGAGGGTGGTTGCTCTCCGGTTGTCTTCACGGTTTGTTTTACTATATCTCCTGCATCTACTTATTTCTGCGTCACTGACATCCCACTTCGTGACAGGGTCCAGACGGGAGAGAGGTAGGCGGTGGTGAGGACGGGACAGGAGCAGCTGGGTCGCTGGGGACCCTGAACTGTATTTCTTCTTTATTCTCGCTTTTCATTACATTGTAGTTATGTGAGTGGTTCGCGATACCCTCGTGGGGTCGGCGTGGATGTCGGTACGGGTTACATTTAGTGCCCTTGTGCAATATTTTCCCTTTATTTCTATCGGCCATTTAAAAACCAAAGAGAAGGCAGAAGCCAAAGAAAGGATTGCGAAAACCGTTTTTAAAATCTAAGTGTCGTGTGGGCACTGGTTTCAAAACCCTGTGGATTTATGGATTGCGAAAGGGATTTCAAAACTTGGTGTCGGGTGGGCACCGCTTTCAAACCTTGTGGATTATGCTGACTTCGAAAACTAGCTTTCAAAACGTAAGCGCCGGGTAGGCGCCCTTTCAAAACTGTGGATTTATCCTTTCCAAACTGATCGGCCATGTGATCTTCTTTTATTAGTTTAGAATGCTGGTTGGTTGTGAATGATTGTTGTGATTGATTGGTTGCGTATGTTGGAACATGTACCGAACGCTACGCCGTGCATGTACAGGGGAGACTCTGCCCGTTTGCAGAGTGACCATGTATGTGTGGCGGGTCTGGGCACGTGCCGGGGAAGAGGGGTTTCTTCTTTTAAAAACAAAAAAAAAAAATTCACACATCAAATATTCGACTTTTATGAATCGTTTCCGCTAAAACAAAACCCCCGGGCCGTGACAGATTAAATGGTATCCGAGAGGTTCTTTCAATCACAACAGTTAGTGCCGACATCCGTAGACAACCCTCACTTGCCTACATATGAATGAAATGGGTAGGGCATAGGACTGTAGAACGTGAGTGACCGAAGGGGGGGGGAAATGTTGAGTCCTTTCTCTCACTTTATGGTTGATGTTAGCAGGGTAGTCTAAAGTTGACTCTTGTGATGTATGACAGACATGGCCCGTACTAGGTCATCGGCCGGGGACGCAGAAGCAGACGCGACGGCGTCGACGGCCGCGGAGAACCAGCTCCTGCGGCAACAACTGCAGGAGATGGCGGGGAATCTGGCCAACCTTACTGAGCACGTGCGTCAGTTGACGCAACAGCAACAGGCCGCGACGGTGACGGTCGCCCCGGTTCCCCCACAGGGGTCGACAACGCCGGCCGCGGCACCGCCGACAGCGCCACCACCGGCGACGACTACGGGACCGGCGCCGGGGACGACCAGCAGGGTTACTCTGGAGGAGACTGTAGTCACACCTACCCCGACCGTGGCTGCCACCGCCGCGAGGGAGGGGACGGGTGCGATGACCGAGCGGGATCGGGTGCGGGCCAACCTGAAAGAGTTCAAGAAATACGACCCACCCACGTTCGAAGGGGACACGACTGATCCGTGGGTCGTCGAGAAATGGGTGGGGTCGATGGAGAAACTTTTCGAAGACCTGCTCATGGAGGACGACGAGCGGGTTCCCCTAGCGGTCCACTGCTTGGAGGGGAACGCCCGCTTGTGGTGGAAGACGGTACGCCCCGATCCTACTAAGGGTGCCACATTTCCGTCCTGGACAACCTTCAAACAGGAACTGTTCGGGGCCTTCTTGACCAACAGTGTCAAGAAAAAGTTGGAGGATGACCTGAACCACATCCAACAGGGGAACCGGACGGTCATGGAGTATCAGCGGGAGTTCGTCCGGCTAGCAAACTGCGTCCCGTTCGTCATAAGGGACGAGGCACACAAGGCGCAACTCTTCGTGGATGGCTTGCGGAGCAATATCTTTGAGGTGGTGCAAGCAGCCGAACTGCACACCTTCCAGAAAGTGGTCGACAGAGCCACTACGGTGGAGCGGGGTTTTGCGGTCACCCGCGCCAGAAGGGAGAACTCGACGCGGCTAGAGGACCGGAAGCGGCAACAGCAGAACTCGGGAGGAGGCTCTTGGGCGGGGGCGGGGCCCCCAAACGGTGGAGACCTCAGGCGGGGTCCCGGAGCGCGCCAACAGGAGGACCGAGGCCGGGGAATAGGCATTGTGTCATATGCGGGGGAGGGCACATTCCGGGGGAGTGCCCCCAAAAAGGCGACCACTGCTTCAGGTGCGGCAGACGAGGGCACTTCCGCCGCAACTGCCCCTTAGGCGGGGGTCTGCGTCCTCCGCAGCTTCTACGCCCACGCCACAGCTCTCAGGGCGGGGGAAAGCCCCTATGGCGTCGACGTCTAGGCCCCCTGCACCACGGCGCGAGGAGGACCGGCAGCCACAACCAGGCGGGAGAGTCTTCTCAATGACCCACCAAGAGACAGATCCGCCGGAGGAAGCACTTGCAGGTACTACTTCTGTTTCCAATTCCCGTGCTAGAACCCTTTTCGACACCGGAGCAACACACTCTTTCATTTCCCGTGACTTCGTGTTTTTGTTTGGTCTCGAGGAGACACCCCTCCAAAACCCCTTGACAGTGCAAACGGCGGGAGGGACCTTGGAGGCGGTCAGCGTCGTGACCGCCTGCCCGATTAAACTAGGGCGACTAGCATGCCCTTGGGATTTAGTGGTAATTCCCCTGAAGGAGTACGACGTGGTGCTGGGCATGAACTGGCTCACGAGGTACCAGGCACTCATCGATTGCGACAAGCGACAGCTGCGTTTACACGAGCCGGGTTTCCCTGAGCATGTGTACATGATGGGTAAGAGCATCTCCTTCCCGGCGATCATCTCAGCAACCCGGGCCAGAAGACTGGTGGAGGGTGGTTGCGTGGCCTACTTGGCATCGGTGGATTTGGCTACCCGACCCCCGACGACGCTCGCCGATATTCCAGTGGTGAGGGACTTCCCCGACGTCTTCCCCACGGAACTGCCTGGGATGCCCCCTGAACGGGAGGTGGAATTCCCTATCGAACTATTACCGGGCACGCAGCCTATTTCGAAGGCACCTTACCGAATGGCCTTCGCAGAACTAAAGGAGCTTAAAGCGCAACTGGAAGACCTCTTGGATAAAGGGTTCATAAGACCGAGTGTGTCACCCTGGGGCGCACCGGTACTCTTCGTGCGGAAGAAAGACGGAAGCCTGCGTCTCTGCATTGATTACAGGGGAATAAACAAAGTCACAGAGAAAAACAAGTACCCCCTGCCCAGAATAGATGACCTCTTCGACCAGCTGAGAGGGGCGACGGTCTTCTCCAAGATCGATTTACAGTCGGGCTACCACCAACTCCGGGTTCGGGACAAGGACATTCCGAAGACTGCTTTCCGGACCCGGTACGGTCACTACGAGTTCACGGTTATGCCTTTCGGACTCACGAACGCCCCCGCAGTCTTCATGGACATGATGAACCGGATCTTCAGACCCTTCCTGGATCGGTTCGTGGTGGTTTTCATCGATGACATCCTGATCTAC
Organism: Tillandsia leiboldiana; assembly: GCA_029204045.2. NCBI lineage: Eukaryota > Viridiplantae > Streptophyta > Magnoliopsida > Poales > Bromeliaceae > Tillandsia > Tillandsia leiboldiana. Next base: position 7,235 of record JAQNDB010004447.1, read on the forward strand.
TCCACTACCGACGAGGAACACGAGGACCATTTGCAAACAATCCTCCAAACTCTCAGAGAACAGGAGCTGTTCGCTAAACTCAAGAAGTGTGAGTTCTGGCTACGCGAAGTCGGCTTCCTAGGACATGTGATCTCGGCACAGGGAATCTCCGTGGATCCGAAGAAGGTGGAGTCCGTGGTCGACTGGCAGCCGCCGACGACGGTGACAGAGGTCCGCAGTTTCCTAGGACTGGCAGGATATTACAGGCGTTTTGTAGAGGGTTTCGCGAAGATTGCTACCCCTTTGAATCGGTTGACCAGAAAAGGGGAGAAGTTCATATGGACGGCCAAATGCCAGGAAAGCTTTGAGGAACTCAAAAGGAGGTTAACCAGGGCACCAATACTTGTGCTGCCGACACCCGGGGAAGATTACGAAGTGTACTGCGACGCATCGGGGATCGGCCTGGGTGGTGTTCTGATGCAACAGGGGAAAGTGATTGCCTACGCGTCCAGGCAACTAAAGGATTACGAGAAGAACTACCCGATACACGACTTGGAGCTGGCCGCAGTAGTCTTCGTTCTAAAACTGTGGAGGCACTACCTCTTTGGAGTCCACTGTAACGTCTTCTCGGATCATCAAAGTCTTAAGTATATCTTTACCCAAAAAGAATTAAACTTGCGGCAGAGGCGGTGGCTAGAGTTGTTGAAGGATTACGACTTGACGATACAATACCATCCCGGAAAGGCAAACGTGGTGGCGGACGCCCTGAGCAGGAAAGGGCGCCAAGACGGGGCGTCAAGGAGCGCGATAACGGAGCAAAACCACTTGATAGCGGAGTTCGCACGAATGCAGTTGGAAGTGGTGCCGACAGGCACGGTTAGGCAACTCCTAACCTTAGTGGTCAAGCCGACGCTACTTGAGAAGATCCGGGAGGGACAACAGACCGACCCACACTTACAGCGCGTACGAGACAAGATCCCCCTGGACCAAGAGAGCGACTTTGCAGTGGAAGACGACGGCACCCTACGGTTCCGCAGACGGATCTGCGTGCCGGATTCGTCGGAGTTGAAGGAGGAAATTTTGACAGAGGCACACCGGGCCCCTTATGCGGCACATCCAGGGGGGCACGAAGATGTACAGGGACCTCAAACAGATCTACTGGTGGCCCAACATGAAAGGGGACGTCACTCGACACGTAGCTCATTGCCTAGTGTGCCAACGGATAAAGGTCGAGCATCAGCGGCCAGCAGGGAAGCTACAGCCCCTACCGGTGCCAGAGTGGAAGTGGGAGCAAATCACCATGGACTTTGTCACGGGCTTCCCACGTTCACCCCAGGGCCACGACGCAATTTGGGTCGTAGTCGACCGGTTAACCAAGTCAGCACACTTTCTGCCAGTTCATACGACCTGGACCCGAGAACGGTTGGCCCAAACATATGTCAGCGAGATCGTTAGATTACATGGAGTGCCGGCATCGATCACCTCGGACAGAGACACGCGCTTCGTCTCGAAATTTTGGCAGAGCCTTCAGCGGGCCATGGGAACCAAACTACAGTTCAGCACAGCCTTCCACCCTCAGACGGACGGACAGTCAGAGCGCGTGATACAAACCCTCGAAGACCTGCTTCGCGCCTGTGTACTAGATTGGGGGATCGGGTGGTCACGCTACCTACCTCTCGTGGAATTCGCCTACAACAACAGCTACCAGGCCAGCATCCAGATGGCGCCCTACGAGGCCTTATATGGAAGACGCTGCCGATCCTCGATCTGTTGGGACGATCTGGGAGAGCGGAAATTCTTGGGGCCCAACTTAGTGGAGGAAACGGAAGAGAAGGTTCGCCTCATCAGACAGCGCCTGCTAACCGCCCAGAGTCGCCAGAAGAGCTACGCGGACCAAAGGCGCCGCGACTTGGAATTCCAAGTGGGAGAGCATGTTTTCTTGCGGGTCTCGCCGTCCAGAGGAGTCAAGCGGTTCGGGCTAAAAGGGAAGCTGAGCCCACGGTTTGTAGGGCCTTTCGAGATTTTGGAACGCATCGGCCCAGTGGCGTACCGCCTTGCCCTACCACCAAACCTCGACCGAGTCCATGACGTCTTCCACGTTTCGATGCTCCGTAAATACCTCTCCGATCCATCGCATATCCTGGATGTCGCCATACTCGACCTTAAAGAAGACCTAAGCTTCGAGGAAACCCCCGTGAGAATCCTGGCAAGGGAAAGCAAATCACTGCGGAATCGAGCCATCCCCTACGTGAAGGTACTCTGGAGCAACCACGAGGAGCGAGAAGCAACATGGGAGCTGGAATCTAAAATGAGGGAGAACTACCCGAACCTGTTCACCACCATCCGGGTCTGAGTTTCGAGGACGAAACTCGTTTTTTAGAGGTGAGTGGTGTGATAACCGCGGATTTATTTTGCCTTTCTGGGCTTTCTGTCGATTTTTATTGAACCGTTCGGTTGACAATAGGGGTCCGAGGGTAATTTTTCCTTGTTTTCTGGGCAGACGGTCGGGGCTCGCGGGTATTTTTGGTTAATAAAGCTCGCGAAACGGAGACCGGTGGCGCGATCGGTTTTGGATTCCGACCCCCGGATCTCCCAGAATAAATTCCGGAAGCTGGTACCGTAGCCCAGGTGACTTACACAATTACCGGGGGCGGACCGAACTCGGGTCCGCGATCAGATCGATTTTAATCGATCAGTTTGAGGTATGGGATTAAATCACCCCTTTTTTGTTTTCCTTTCACTCGAGGGGTTAAAATTAATTTGGGGTCCAAAATCCACTACGCCCAAAACGTCTAAGTAGTCGGCCTTGGGAATTAGGTTTCCTAAACCTCGCCTCCCCCCTCCTTGGCGTACAATATCCGAGCGTGGACGAGGAGCGGTTCCCCAAAACCCTCGTCCTTTCCATCGGCCGCCGTGGAAGAGAAGAGATCGATCGCCTCCCCGCAAAGATCCGACGAACGCGAAGAGGACGATCCCTCTCCTTCGCCCGGTACCGACGAAAACAAGGTGAGCCGTGCTTTCGTTTTCATTTCTTGTCTTTTCTCGTCACGAACAAGGGGGGTTTCTTGATTTCGTCGGAGATGGAAGGAGAGGGGCGTGCCACCGCACGCGGAGCGCCGCGCGGGGCAACCCGCGCATGCGGGGGCGCCGCGCGGGGCACCCGCATGCGGGGCGCCGCGCGGCGCAGCCCGCGCATGCGGGGGTGCCATGCGGGGCACCCGCATGCGGGGCGCCGCGCGGGGCAGCCCGCGCATGCGGGGGCACCGCGCGGTGCAGCCCGCGCATGCGGGGGTGCCGTGCGGGGCACCCGCATGCGGGGCGCCGCGCGGGGCAGCCCGCGCATGCGGGGGCACCGCGCGGTGCAGCCCGCGCATGCGGGGGTGCCATGCGGGGCACCCGCATGCGGGGCGCCGCGCGGGGCAGCCCGCGCATGCGGGGGCACCGCGCGGTGCAGCCCGCGTATGCGGGGGTGCCATGCGGGGCGCCGTGCGGGGCAGCACGCGCATGCGGGGGCGCCGCGCGGGGCACCCGCATGCGGGGCAGCCCGCACATGCGAGGCGCCGCGCGGGCAGCACGGCGGCGCGTGGGGGGTTCGGTCGCTGCCGTCGGGGGCCGGCTGGTGTTGGGGCTTTTCCCTACTTCGCGTTTAAAGGTTCTTGACCTCCCCGCCCGGGGATCCCGTTTTGCAGCTTCGGGGAGCGCGCCGGGACGCGGGGAGCCGAGCGTGGTTTTTCTACTAGCGACAGGTGGGTTGTATTTACTTTATTCCTAGCCTCTAAATTCTATCACGTTGGACGGGGTCTATCCTAAGTGTACTGGGGTTAAATAATGATGGGCGATAGCTTATGCATGATAGTGGGTTCTCTATAGCGTTTAGCGTCGGTTACCGACGGTGGTTCTCTTTTTAACCCTTATATGTCAGCGGGCCACCTTCGAGTGCGCGTAATATTACCTTGTTTTCGATTATGCACTTTACCTCATTACTCTTGTTATTTATCTTATGATGCTGACATGATGGTGGTTACGGTTACTTGGCTCGAGGTTGCCACACGCGCACCCGCGGTTTGGCCACCGCAAAGGGTGCGCTTTTCCGGAAAAGTGGTCTATGACCCGTGTATACCCACGAGGTGACGTAGTGGGGCCCCTTATTAGTGGTGGGGTTGAGGCGCCGAGGTGCGAGCGGTGCGACCCGTCGGTTTAGTTGTCCGGCGTGGTCGGGTTTCTGCAGGTACGGTGTGGGCCGTCGGTTTAGCTGTCCGACGTGTCCGGGTATTACAGGATGCAGGTGTACAGGTTGCCTTTCCTCCTTGGGAGGGTGGTTGCTCCGGTTGTCTTCACGGTTTGTTTTACTATATTCTCCTGCTCTACTATTTCTGCGTCACTGACATCCCACTTCGTGACAGGGTCCAGACGGGGAGAGAGGTAGGCGGTGGTGAGGACGGGACAGGAGCAGCTGGGTCGCTGGGGACCCTGGACTGTATTTCTTCTTTTATTCTCGCTTTTCATTACATTGTAGTTATGTGAGTGGTTCGCGATACCCTCGTGGGGTCGGCGTGGATGTCGGTACGGGTTACATTTAGTGCCCTTGTGCAATATTTTCCCTTTATTTCTATCGGCCATTTAAAAACCAAAGAGAAGGCAGAAGCCAAAGAAAGGATTGCGAAAACCGTTTTTAAAATCTAAGTGTCGTGTGGGCACTGGTTTCAAAACCCTGTGGATTTATGGATTGCGAAAGGGATTTCAAAACTTGGTGTCGGGTGGGCACCGCTTTCAAACCTTGTGGATTTATGCTGACTTCGAAAACTAGCTTTCAAAACGTAAGCGCCGGGTAGGCGCCCTTTCAAAACTGTGGATTTATCCTTTCCAAACTGATCGGCCATGTGATCTTCTTTTATTAGTTTAGAATGCTGGTTGGTTGTGAATGATTGTTGTGATTGATTGGTTGCGTATGTTGGAACATGTACCGAACGCTACGCCGTGCATGTACAGGGGAGACTCTGCCCGTTTGCAGAGTGACCATGTATGTGTGGCGGGTCTGGGCACGTGCCGGGGAAGAGGGGTTTCTTCTTTTAAAAACAAAAAAAAAAAATTCACACATCAAATATTCGACTTTTATGAATCGTTTCCGCTAAAACAAAACCCCCGGGGCGTGACACTGCTGCTGATTCATCGGCTGTGGAGAACCTTCTGGTCTCTGTCTCCTCTAAGACTCACGACCCTCAGACTGGAATCATGGCGACCCCGGGGTCTCGATCTACTCGACTGTCCAAACTCAGGCGGCACTGGATGCCTCTCCCCGGAGCTGGTCCCTGGCACTCCATCTATCTCTGACATGATCACTGATCCTCGGTCAACCCGCTAAGCATGCTCAATCGCTGCATCTAACGTCGGCACCCGCCGAGAATACACCAAGTTATAGATATTCCGATGCAGTCCTTTCTCAACTAGCTCAACCTCCTGGACCTCATCCAGGCGACATGGGGTACACGGCTCAACAATCGCAAAACTCGCGAACATACTCCAAAAGAGGTCGACTCCCCTGCTACAGGTGTCACGCCCCGGGGTCGAAACTGCGACCCGGGCTCGCTAACAGATCCGCCATCTGTACGGAAACTGCCGTACAGACGAAGCGTCTAACCTGCAAAAAGAATCAACTACAGTACACAGATATCAGAGCTGAAAGTAACTACTAAAAACTGAAATCCAAACACTGCACAACCGAAAATAAATACAATATCCATCTCCCAAATACGATCGTACAAAAAGTCCTCTGATACAAAACTCAAAAGGGAGATATCTCCAATAAAATACATCGGTGTACAAGCTCTCAATACAAATATCCTCACTACATCAGTCTCTCAAACTGTAAAAAAAAGTACAACTCTATACCTCACAACAAAGGTCACTCAACAGAGGAAAAAAAAGTAAACTAATCTACTGAAGCTCTCCTCTGAAGGGGTACCGCTACACTCCAACGACGGGTAGGGAACTAGCTCGCGACTCCCTCGCCTCGGTCAGAAGGATCAGCAACTGGAGCAACAGGAATAGGAGAAGAAGTTTCTGGGGAAAAAGACACCACGACGGGTGTGAGAACTACTTCCCACAGTAGTTCTCAGTGGGTGCCGTCAACAAGCCCAACGGTCTGCCCACTAAGTCTACTAGAGGTAAAAGATAACAGTGCAATGAAATCTGAACAAGAAAAGCTGGAGCTACTCTACAGCTACTATACCTCTATCTAGATACTCAGAAAGTGGAACAGATGAAAGTAAAAGAGACCACTCGCACCCAAGGTGCTCAATAGACCCAATCGAACTGACTGCCTCATAGGGTCCAGTCAAGCCTGCGCCTGTCGACTAGGAACGCGCCTGCCCACTACCACACATGTTGGTTTTTATATAGGATCCACAAGGATCTAAATAGGTACTATCAAACAACTAGAGGGGGGGTGAATAGGTGTAATACTTAAAAACTCAATCTCAGTGCAAAATAAAAACCAATGCGGAAAATAAAAACAGCACACCGAGATTTACGTGGAAACTCCAATCCAGGAGAAAAACCACGGGACCAACACGCAATAACAATCCACTAAGAATAGAAGAATAACAAGGTGATTACCGACTCCACGGACTCAACCCCTCCTTCAGCTTCTTCGGACCTTGCGCTGACCGGTTGGATGTTGTCACGCCCCGGGGGTTTGTTTTAGCGGAAACGATTCATAAAAGCCGAATATTTGACGCGTAAATTTTTTTTTTTTTTTTTTGTTTAAAAGAGAACCCCTCCTCCCCGGCGCGTGCCCAGACCCGCCACACGTACAGGGTCACTCTGCAACCGGACAGAGTCTCCCCTGTACGTGCACGGCGTAGCGTTCAGTACATGTTCCAACATACACAACCAATCAATCACAACAATCATACATAACCAACCAGCATTCTATACTGATAAAAGAAGATCACATGGCCGATCGTTTTGGAAAGGATAAATCCACAAGTTTGAAAGGACGCCTACCCGGCGCTTACGTTTTGAAAGCTAGTTTTCAAAATCAGCATAAATCCACAAGGTTTGAAAGCGGTGCCCACCCGACACCAAGTTTTTAAAGACGGTTTTCGCAATCCTTTCTTTGGCTTCTGCCTTTTTGGTTTTTAAATGGCCGATAGAAATAAAAGGGAAAAATATTGCACCAGGGGCACTAAATGTAGCCCGTACCGACATCCATGCCGACCCCACGAGGGTATCGCGAACCACTCACATAACTACAGAGTAATGAAAAGCGAGAATAAAAGAATAAATACAGTCCAGGGTCCCCAGCGACCCAGCTGCTCCTGTCCCGTCCTCACCGCCGCCTACCTCCCTCCCCGTCTGGACCCTGTCACGAAGTGGGATGTCAGTGACGCAGAAACAGTAAAGCAGGAGAATATAGTAAAACAAACCGTGAAGACAACTGGAGCAACCGTCCTCCCAAGGAGGAAAGGCAACCTGTACACCTGCATCCTGTAATACCCGGCCGCGTCGGTCCACTACCGACGGCCCCATACCGTACCTGCAACACCGCGACCGCGCCGGACAACTAAACCGGCGGGCCGCTCCGCTCGCACCTAGGCGCCTCAACCCCACAACTAATAAGGGGCCCCCACTACGTCACCTCGTGGGTATACACGGGTTCTACGACCTCTTTTCCGGAAAAGCGCACCCTCTGCGGTGGCCAAACCGCGGGTGCGCGTGTGGCAACCTCGAGCCCAGTAACCGTAACCACCATCATGTCAGTATCACAATAAGAATAATAAGAGTAATGAGGTAAATGAGGTAAAGTGCATAATCGAAAACGAGGTAATACTGCGCGCACTCGAAAGTGGCCCGCTGACATATAAGGGTTGAAAAAGAAGAACACCGTCGGCAATCGACGCTAGTCATTATAGCGAACCCACTAACATGCATAAGCTATCACCCGTCATTATGTAACCCCAGTACACTTAGAATAGACCCCGTCCAATAAGATAGAATTTAGAGGCTAGGAATAAAGTAAAAACAACCCACCTGAATGAAGGCCGATCCCGAACTCCCGCTAGACTATCCGGAGGTTGGTGCTGAACTGTTGGGCCCTGAACAGAGACTGTAGTCAGAACTAGACTCACATATACCCGTCCCGACGACACGACGGTAACGGAGTGTTTATACGGGGCAAAATTGCCGATTTACCGCACAGAATCTAACTCTCGATCAATGAGGACCTACTGAACTCTAACAAGATGCCTAGTAGGCGTGTAAACGCTGTCTAAGGTCAGCCAGCAAGTCCGAAACGCATTTTAGTCCAAAATGTATTTTAATTTGCCCAAAGTTATTGCATTAATCCGATGTTTCGTCTCGTTCTCAAAATCCGGGAGTCCAAAAGCTGCGCCGTAACTTTCAGCGCGTTTGTTACGACGAGACGGAGGCCATGCTCACAATATTTGGGCCGAGACCAGGCCCATTTACAAGTTGGCCCATAATCTTTTAGTGTTCAATATACAACTATGTGGCAACCTAATACAAACTTGATCAAAAGGTGATCTAAGAGGAGCATGGTACTCAGTAGGGAGTGTAGACAGTGGGGCTCACCTGAGGCTTGCCGGAAAACCCGCCGGAGTAGTGGCCGGAGCAGCACCACCAAATGCCAAGGCTCGGTTTTGGGCAAATTGGGATCAAACCGGCTTCACGTCTGGAACAAAGTGGGGCACACATTAAAACAACTTCCCAGAGGAGCTCCGGACCAGGTCCGACCCACGGCCGACGTCCAGAGGCGGCGGCGGCCGGAAAAAAACACACTAATTATCCTCTAATTAGCAAGATTGAGCCAACTTAATAACCCTGGGTTCTTGGGCTAAACTAAAATGGTAGGAACTCTTAAAAAGGTGTTTAGGGCTCACCTGAATCGATGCCCGACAATCCGAAGCGGCGGGGGCGGCGGTGGTGATGCCCGGACCGAGGAAAAGGGTGCAACTACACCAAACAAAAACCGTACGTAAACATTTGCATGCAAATGCATGAGAAGCTCCAACATAATCATTTGAACCTACCCGAGTCGGTTTCCCACCTCGCAGAGCGCCGGGTTGGCCGGGAAAGGAGTTCGCCGGAAAACGGGTGCTCTAATGGCGGAATCCGGCCGGCGAAGTCCGGGATGGTGCGAGATGGACCAAAGTGTTCTGCTGGTTGCCAGGGTAATTTATACAGTGGTGGCCGGCGACGGGGTCGAGCGGCGGCGCCGGTTGGAGGAGTTCCGGCGAAGATGCAAAATATCCGGTTCTAGGGCATGCCGGATCTTCGCGGATCCTCCACCGATCAACTCCAAACTTTAGGATCAGCTTTCAGTCACCGAGAAGACCAAGATCAACGGTCTTGATCTTGATTTTGTCGGCCGGAAGAAGCTAGTGATCATCCTCAGCCGAAACAAGGAATTCCGGCAATATTTCCCTCCCGCCGGCGGACGGGACGACGGCGACGGCTCAGCTTCACGGAGAGATTTCTCTCGAGGTCAGGAATACACTAGAAGTGTTCTTGGGGAGGTTTAAAACAAACTTTTACAAACACTTACCCCGCCGGAAAAACCGTGGAAGGAGAAGATGGCCGCGGCGGCGCACGGCGGCGGCGGGGTGTCGGGTTCCACTCGGGCTTGGTTGCGGCTCCACTAGGGACTCCACAGGCAAGGTCTTGATCACCCATACCCTCTCGATCACCTTCCTCTCCAAGCACCCGAGATCAAGGTGAGTTCTTGATCCCCTTCTTCTCCGGCAATGGAGAGGCGGCGGCCGGTGCGGGGGAGGTTCCGGGGAGCGAGGCAGAGAGGGGAAGGTTGTTGGAGTGGGCGGCTGCAGGGCTCGAGTTGCGGGGTTAGGGTTTATGGGACCCTAGCCGAGAGGTGTATTAATAGTGCATTAGCACAATCGCAATGTAGTCCCTCGACTCTTCATATTTGGAGCCTAGTCCCTCACAGCAACTCTTTTTCACGTTTTAAGTCCCTCACCACAGAGGTGGCACGCAATACGAGGTATAAAATATAGGGTTTTATGTGTAAAAAAGCCACTTTTTCCCGTATTTCACGCTTTTCGAGGTGATCCGGTCGCCGAAACGGAAAATGGACTGCGCCATGACGTCCGGCTCGACGAAACCTATCAGGTAGCGATTTTGGTTCGTTCAAGTTTCGCTCCAGAATTTTTAAATTCCATCCTATACTGTAAATTATACAGTTCGGCACGCGTCACGATGCCTTAGGGTCGCCAGACGGAAATTCCGTCAGTGCCATTGTGTTCAGAACGTCGAAACGGATCAAAACGACTACCTGAATCACTATGTTTGGGTCCCGAACAGTGAATTAGTCAGCGTTGTAACCGCCGTAGTCCCGAAATTGAGGTTTACTGTTCATCTACAGTGGCCACTTAAGTGACACTGTGCACAGGCACTGTCACAATGATTGCGTTTATTTACTCGCTTCTTTATCGATTTCTGGAAGATCCGACCGTCAGATCGAGAAGTGCTGAAAATGAATCTCGCTCAGTTCGACGAGACGATCGCAACGGTCCACTCGGATTTCCAAGGTCATGTCCGGATTGGAAAGTAGCCTTTTTATCTCGTAAAACGTGCAACTCGCACACTGGCAATTGACTAGATAAATCAACATAGGTCTTTTGAATTCGAAAGCCAGGTCAAAATTTACTTTTAGACTATTTATTAAAATAAAATATTTTGAGTTTTTACATCACTTACAACTTAAAAGAAGTTTCGTCCCCGAAACTTACAACTTAAAGAAGTTTCGTCCCCGAAACTTACAACTTAAAAGAAGTTTCGTCCCCGAAGCTTACAACTTAAAAGTTTCATTCCCGAGCTTACAGCCTGAAGTCACACTCTATGAGAAATGCCTCAAAAGTTTAATCGAGGGCTACAAGTCAGTCGCAAGGTATCTACAACTCTAAGGCTACTAATTTAGACCCAATCTGGTACTCCTCATTATAGGGCAGGGTATTTCCTCAGTTCTTTCGACCGTACCGTTGCCTGTAGCCAACGTGCTTACCAAAAGGACAGCGGAATACTAAAGGTTTGTCGCCAACAACCAGTTGGGGACGCAACTCCCACTAGAAGGTATATCACATACTTCCCAACACAATCTCAGTGCCCGAAACATAACCTTTATCGAGGATTACTACCGCCTCGTGGTCACAAACATCACCTGACTAACACATAGGCGAGTCCACGTCGATCCACAAACCTGTGCAAAGTTGGGGTCGATTTGCATCCGTCCCAAAACAGGGTTACCATCGGGCCCATAGGCCAACGAATTAAGACACGGGGACACTGAAGGGTCAGCAACTTGTCAACCTCTAAGCAAACTGTGAGGCTAGTGCACTAATAGCAGTCATCTACTGCTATGCCATCAGCTGGACGATTACGAAGAGAACAGTGATTTAACCTTTAACCACCGTAACTGATCCGAGCACTCTGGCTCCATTGAAAACATCAGCCCACAGCCGAAACCATGACCGCGGCTAACCCTGCACTAACCACGATCCCAAAAACCGGAGTGCGTACGACTAATAACCGGAACAACGAGACTCAACTGTGTGACACACACCAGAGCTCCAAACCACTGTGCCAATACCCTACGCTCCCTTGTGAACACAAGTCATCCTAGGGGTCGTTCCTAACCAAAAACCCAGGTATCGGATCGGAAGGAGCGGAAAATTTGTGCATCGGAAACTGTGCAATTCACGCACCGGTATGCAAATCGCTAAGGTTAGATCTGCTTTCTCGCCCGCGAGCACACTAGAATTTCTCGAGTGCTACATCACTCACACCTTAAAAGAAGTTTCATCCCCGAAACTTAAATACGCCAGGGATCCAATACATGGGAAAAGTGGCCAAACATGTCCGACTTGCGCTTCCCATTGGCCTTGCGCCCCTCGTGATCTGTACTGCTTCACAATCACAAACTCGCAACCCAAAACCTCAAGACTATGCCTTGGTCCTGGGGAGCTGGCGACAAAACCCAAGAAGCACGGTCCTACTTCCGTCTTGGCACCCAAGGGGGTGTGACACTCTGATTAACCTCTACCGCTCGGTCCCAATCCATTGCCCTTCCAAGCACCATATACTGAGCCGAGCTGCATACCCCCAGGCCACGATCACTTTCCCAACTAGGAGTATTTAAGCTCTAGGTCCGCTCAACAAAAGGAAGAATCAAGCCCAAACGAACAAGATTTGCTAGTCCCAGTGGTCTCCTTTCTCGACCCCAGGGGGAATCCTAAGACCCCCACAACAACACCACTACACTAGCCCAAACAACACGACTACACAAACGCGACAACCGAGCTAAACCAAGAAACAAAACTTAGCCCGTACTCGCACACCCCACAAGTCAGTTCTAGACTCCGCTAGTATAGCACTTAACCAACTATCGAGAAAACGGGACATATACTTTTCCCCCGCTTCCCCCCGATCACTCGCGTTCTACAGTCCTATGCCCTACCCATTTCATTCGTATGTAGGGCATGTGAGGGTTGTCCACGGATGTCGGCACTAACTGTTGTGATTGAAAGAACTCTCTGATACCCTTTAATCTGTCACGCCCCGGGGGTTTGTTTTAGCGGAAACGATTCATAAAAGCCGAATATTTGACGCGTAAATTTTTTTTTTTTTTTTTGTTAAAAGAGAACCCCTCCTCCCCGGCGCGTGCCCAGACCCGCCACACGTACAGGGTCACTCTGCAACCGGACAGAGTCTCCCCTGTACGTGCACGGCGTAGCGTTCAGTACATGTTCCAACATACACAACCAATCAATCACAACAATCATACATAACCAACCAGCATTCTATACTGATAAAAGAAGATCACATGGCCGATCGTTTTGGAAAGGATAAATCCACAAGTTTGAAAGGACGCCTACCCGGCGCTTACGTTTTGAAAGCTAGTTTTCAAATCAGCATAAATCCACAAGGTTTGAAAGCGGTGCCCACCCGACACCAAGTTTTTAAAGACGGTTTTCGCAATCCTTTCTTTGGCTTCTGCCTTTTTGGTTTTTAAATGGCCGATAGAAATAAAAGGGAAAAATATTGCACCAGGGGCACTAAATGTAGCCCGTACCGACATCCATGCCGACCCCACGAGGGTATCGCGAACCACTCACATAACTACAGAGTAATGAAAAGCGAGAATAAAAGAATAAATACAGTCCAGGGTCCCCAGCGACCCAGCTGCTCCTGTCCCGTCCTCACCGCCGCCTACCTCCCTCCCCGTCTGGATCCCTGTCACGAAGTGGGATGTCAGTGACGCAGAAACAGTAAAGCAGGAGAATATAGTAAAACAAACCGTGAAGACAACTGGAGCAACCGTCCTCCCAAGGAGGAAAGGCAACCTGCTACACCTGCATCCTGTAATACCCGGCCGCGTCGGTCCACTACCGACGGCCCCATACCGTACCTGCAACACCGCGACCGCGCCGGACAACTAACCGGCGGGCCGCTCCGCTCGCACCTAGGCGCCTCACACCCACAACTAATAAGGGGCCCCCACTACGTCACCTCGTGGGTATACACGGGTTCTCTACGACCTCTTTTCCGGAAAAGCGTCACCCTTGCGGTGGCCAAACCGCGGGTGCGCGTGTGGCAAACCTCGCAGCCAGTAACCGTAACCACCATCATGTCAGTATCACAATAAGAATATAAGAGTAATGAGGTAAATGAGGTAAAGTGCATAATCGAAAACGAGGTAATACTGCGCGCACCTCGAAAGTGGCCCGCTGACATATAGGGTTGAAAAAGAAGAACACCGTCGGCAATCGACGCTAGTCATTATAGCGAAACCCACTAACATGCATAAGCTATCACCCGTCATTATGTAACCCCAGTACACTTAGAATAGACCCCGTCCAATAAGATAGAATTTAGAGGCTAGGAAAAAGTAAAAACAACCCACCTGAATGAAGGCCGATCCCGAACTCCCGCTAGACTATCCGGAGGTTGGTGCTGAACTGTTGGGCCCTGAACAGAGACTGTTAGTCAGAACTAGACTCACATATACCGTCCCGACGACACGACGGTAACGGAGTGTTTATACGGGGCAAAATTGCCGATTTACCGCACAGAATCTAACTCTCGATCAATGAGGACCTACTGAACTCTAACAAGATGCCTAGTAGGCGTGTAAACGCTGTCTAAGGTCAGCCAGCAAGTTCCGAAACGCATTTTAGTCCAAAATGTATTTTAATTTGCCCAAAGTTATTGCATTAATCCGATGTTTCGTCTCGTTCTCAAAATCCGGGAGTCCAAAAGCTGCGCCGTAACTTTCAGCGCGTTTGTTACGACGAGACGGAGGCCATGCTCACAATATTTGGGCCGAGACCAGGCCCATTTACAAGTTGGCCCATAATCTTTTAGTGTTCAATATACAACTATGTGGCAACCTAATACAAACTTGATCAAAAGGGATCTAAGAGGAGCATGGTACTCAGTAGGGAGTGTAGACAGTGGGGCTCACCTGAGGCTTGCCGGAAACCCGCCGGAGTAGTGGCCGAGCAGCACCACCAAATGCCAAGGCTCGGTTTTGGGCAAATTGGGATCAAACCGGCTTCACGTCTGGAACAAAGTGGGGCACACATTAAAACAACTTCCCAGAGGAGCTCCGGACCAGGTCCGACCACGGCCGACGTCCAGAGGCGGCGGCGGCCGGAAAAAAACACACTAATTATCCTCTAATTAGCAAGATTGAGCCAACTTAATAACCCTGGGTTCTTGGGCTAAACTAAAATGGTAGGAACTCTTAAAAAGGTGTTTAGGGCTCACCTGAATCGATGCCCGACAATCCGAAGCGGCGGGGGCGGCGGTGGTGATGCCCGGACGAGAAAAGGGTGCAACTACACCAAACAAAACCGTACGTAAACATTTGCATGCAAATGCATGAGAAGCTCCAACATAATCATTTGAACCTACCCGAGTCGGTTTCCCACCTCGCAGAGCGCCGGGTTGGCCGGGAAAGGAGTTCGCCGGAAAACGGGTGCTCTAATGGCGGAATCCGGCCGGCGAAGTCCGGGATGGTGCGAGATGGACCAAAGTGTTCTGCTGGTTGCCAGGGTAATTTATACAGTGGTGGCCGGCGACGGGGTTCGAGCGGCGGCGCCGGTTGGAGGAGTTCCGGCGAAGATGCAAAATATCCGTTCTAGGGCATGCCGGATCTTCGCGGATCCTCCACCGATCAACTCCAAACTTTAGGATCAGCTTTCAGTCACCGAGAAGACCAAGATCAACGTCTTGATCTTGATTTTGTCGCCGGAAGAAGCTAGTGATCATCCTCAGCCGAAACAAGGAATTCCGGCAATATTTCCCTCCCGCCGGCGGACGGGACGACGGCGACGGCTCAGGCTTCACGGAGAGATTTCTCTCGAGGTCAGGAATACACTAGAAGTGTTCTTGGGGAGGTTTAAAACAAACTTTTACAAACACTTACCCCGCCGGAAAACCGTGGAAGGAGAAGATGGCCGCGGCGGCGCACGGCGGCGGCGGGGTGTCGGGTTCCACTCGGGCTTGTTGCGGCTCCACTAGGGACTCCACAGGCAAGGTCTTGATCACCCATACCCTCTCGATCACCTTCCTCTCCAAGCACCCGAGATCAAGGTGAGTTCTTGATCCCCTTCTTCTCCGGCAATGGAGAGGCGGCGGCCGGTGCGGGGGAGGTTCCGGGGAGCGAGGCAGAGAGGGGAAGGTTGTTGGAGTGGGCGGCTGCAGGGCTCGTTGCGGGGTTAGGGTTTATGGGACCCTAGCCGAGAGGTGTATTAATAGTGCATTAGCACAATCGCAATGTAGTCCCTCGACTCTTCATATTTGGAGCCTAGTCCCTCACCAACTCTTTTTCACGTTTAAGTCCCTCACCACAGGGTGGCACGCAATACGAGGTATAAATATAGGGTTTTATGTGTAAAAAGCCACTTTTTCCCGTATTTCACGCTTTTCGAGGTGATCCGGTCGCCGAAACGGAAAATGGACTGCGCCATGACGTCCGGCTCGACGAAACCTATCAGGTAGCGATTTTGGTTCGTTCAAGTTTCGCTCCAGAATTTTTAAATTCCATCCTATACTGTAAATTATACAGTTCGGCACGCGTCACGATGCTTAGGGTCGCCAGACGGAAATTCCGTCAGTGCCATTGTGTTCAGAACGTCGAAACGGATCAAAACGACTACCTGAATCACTATGTTTGGGTCCCGAACAGTGAATTAGTCAGCGTTGTAACCGCCGTAGTCCCGAAATTGAGGTTTACTGTTCATCTACAGTGGCCACTTAAGTGACACTGTGCACAGGCACTGTCACAATGATTCGTTTATTTACTCGCTTCTTTATCGATTTCTGGAAGATCCGACCGTCAGATCGAGAAGTGCTGAAAATGAATCTCGCTCAGTTCGACGAGACGATCGCAACGGTCCACTCGGTTTCCAAGGTCATGTCCGATTGGAAAGTAGCCTTTTTATCTCGTAAAACGTGCAACTCGCACACTGGCCAATTGACTAGATAAATCAACATAGGTCTTTTGAATTC
>JAQNDB010004448.1:0-23755 GCA_029204045.2 Tillandsia leiboldiana
TCAAGAAACTAGGTTACATTTTCAGAAAACTTATTAGGAAACAATACAGCCATATTGTTTTTCAGAGCTAAACCTTTTAAAAGAATACATGGTCTTATCAGTGACACACACTTCAACAGATGAAAAAGTTAACTGAAAAACCATTGTCGCAACGTTGACTTATGCTGATGAGGTAGTCTTAAGGCATCAAAAATAAAAACACATTATTTTAAACCGGCCATCGGGGAATAGTACTGTCTCCTTTTCCAACAATTTTGGAAGATCGACGTCTCCGAAAAACCGAGCGTAACTCCGGAGAATTTTCTCAAGATTGAAAAATATTTTGGCACTCGGTATGTGACGGGAACACCAGTATCCAGATACCAAGACGAACTATCAATGCATGCAAGGAAACATTGGTAACAAGACAAGGAAAATTTCACCTTTGCGGCACCCAAACCCTTTTGGAGTGCGTCGGTACTGGTTGGAAGTATAGGCCTAGGTGAAGCGTCTTGTTAAAAACGATTGCGCTCCTTGTATGAATGTCGTCTTGTGTGGTGAAACTACCAAGGGTCTTTTACCAGTGAATTGATTTGCAATTGATTTCCGAGGAATCAATTTGTGGTAGTCATTGCAAGAGGTGTTGTGAGCTTTGGTGCGCGTTTGACTTCCCGTCTTGCAATATCTTCTATGTGCCCTGAAACACCACAACGAAAACATACCTTAGATCTTGACGATCCCAAGAGGATGAAGTAGGTTTGTTGTCGTTGTGTGTCTTGATTCCGGTGTCGGAGGAGGAGATACCGCTGAGGCACAAAAAACTGTCCCACTCGAACTTGGACTGTTTCCAGTTTGAGTGTACCCGAGGCCGAACCGATTTGTTTGACCAGACCAAGAAGCCTATCCAACTTACTCCTTCCTGAAGAGAAATCACTTCAGTCATCCTTGAGTTGGAAAATGGTCTTTGTCATTTCCAGGTTATCCTGTCGAGCCTCGTTGTAGAGCTTTGAGAAGTGATCCGCTTTATCCACCAGTTTTGTATGTTCCTTCTCAAAAAGCTCATTGGACTCTTGAAGGGAAACATTTACTTTATCAGATTTTCCCTTTCCACTTCAAGAGCGTTTGAGAGAGAAGTTGCTCTTTTTGCTTCTTCTTCGAGATCATGCACTCTCCCTCTCAAACTCTTGTTTTGCTTAGCCACTTTCTTTGAATCCCTCAAAAGTCTGTGGTAGGCTAAAGCAAATCTTCACCTTCCGAATCATCCGATTCGGTTGTCCGTTGCAATCTTTTCAACAGTGGAGTGGACAACGACTCGGATGTACTTGCCATAAAGCACATGAAGGGTTGAAGATATGGACGCGTGGAATGCCGTGGAGCTCTTTTCTTCATCACTTGAAGACGACTCATTTGACGTTGAGTTGTCATCCCCAAGTGACGACTTGCATCGCCTTCTTCTTTGCCGGATACTTGTTGGGACACTCCGTTGCAATGTGGCCGTAGCCTCGACGTTTGAAGCATTGTAGTTGTCCCTCTGAACTTTTCTTATCCTTTGAGAAGTTCTCTTGCTTTCTTGACTTGTAACTTGAAGTACCCTTGCCTTTGTTCGACTTTCCGAAGGATGGAGATTTACTTGAATTACCCCTTCGAAAGTTGCGGCGAAACTTCCTTGTCAAGAGAGCGAGCTGCTTCTCAAATTCCTCCATAGAAAGGTTCTCGTCATCGTCTGAGGAGGATGTATCCGCGTCTTCTTCCTTAGTTGTTTTCAACGCATAACCTGAAGACTTAGAAGAGGATGCTTTTCCAGAAGAATTGTTAGTAGTAAACGTCATTTCATAAGTTTGTAATGAACCAACTAATTCTTCTACACGTATTTCGTCCGGGTGTTTAATAGTTTCAATGGCTGTAACCTTTGGACGAAATCGTTCAGGAAGAGTTCTTAAGATCTTTCTTACAATCTTAAATTCTGGAATCTTCTCTCCTAGGTTAGCACATGAGTTTACGATGTCTTGCAATCGTGTATAGTAGTCCGTGAAAGATCATTTTCTGCCATCAAGATAGAGTCAACTTGCTCGTAAGCATTTGCAGTTTCTGAATCTTCACGAGGTTAGTTCCCTCATGTGTAACCTGAAGAACATCCCAGATTTCTTTCACAGTCTCACATGCCGAGACGCGAGAGAATTCAGTTTGAGATAAGGCATTAAAAATAGCATTAATTCCCTTGCCATTGTAAGAAGAAGAATCTAACTCTTCCTTGGTCCATTTCGACCTAGGTTTTAAGGTGCGAACATCAGAGATAATTTCAGTTGGATTAGACCATCCTAATTCAATTGATTGCCACACCCTTTCGTCGATGGAAATTAAAAAGGCTTTCATTCGTACTTTCCAGTACGCATAATTTGTTCCATCAAAGAAAGGGGGTCGATTGATGTTTCCACCTTCAACCATTGTTCACAACCCTATTCCCGTTCTGATACCACTTGTTGGGTTATATGTAATGTAGATCTAAATAGGGGAAAAAACACCTAGAGGGGGGTGAATAGGTGTAAACGTATAAACACTCAAAAATCGTTGCGATAAAAACCCAATGCGGAAATAAAAATAACACGCAAGATTTTTACGTGGAAAACTCCATCACCGGAGTAAAAAAACCACGGGACCGATAACACGGCAGAAATCCACTAGAATTAAAACACGTACAAGGTGATTTACCGTACACACTTACGACTCAACCTTTTCCATACGCTCCTAGGGGATCTTCTCCGCTCGCTCCGCGACGCTTCTCGAATCCACGATCTGCGCCCAACGCCGAATCCACGGCGTCCAACGTCGAATCCACGACGTCCGACCGAATCCACGGTCTACACCCAATAGCACCCTTCGAATCCACGAACGTGCCTCGCTCCGAATCCACGAGAGCGGTTGAACCTTGAATCCACAAGGACACGCGAATCCACGCGCCGATTTTGGGGAAAACGTTGTTTTTGGGTGGTGATGATCCGCCGAATACTTAGATCAAAGATAGATCGGAAATACCATCTAAGTATTCATTAGTTTGATTCAACTCAAGATGTGAGTATGAAACCTAGAATCAAACTAATCAATATAGATGAAGAAACATAGAGTATTCTCTAATTACTTCCTTTCTTCTCTATATGTGGATCTAGAGCCGTATAAGATGATATATGAAAATGACGGCTATGTGGATTTTGGGATTAACCCTAGAAAAAGAGTCATAGGGTCTATTTATAGGTTAGAAACATTTGGAAGGAGATAAGAATCAAAAACCTAACTTTTCTGGAATTTTGACGGACGGCGATCCGGATCGGATTTGGGCGATCCGGATTGCAGTAGCAATAAAGACGGTTTCCAGAAAACAAACGTTCGGGATCCGGATCGGAATGCCTGATCCGGATCGTTCATACATTTCAGAAAACTCAACGTTCGGGATCCGGATCGTGAGATGCTGCGATCCGGATTGAAGTGATGTATGAAACAACAACCTTCGGGATCCGGATCGCTGGCTCTGATCCGGATCCTGAACATGTCCGAACATCAGTTTTTGATTTTTATGCAGTTAAAAACTCTTCCAGGTGTTTCTACACTACAAGAAGTATTCGGATCACCAATAATCTTTAGTTAAACATACCTGATCCTTTTGAATTCTTCTTTCTTGAGATTGAGTTAAATGATCCAACTTTCTTCACCTTCAATCTTCAAGACTTGAACCTTTCACGAAACTACGCCAACTCAAATTCCGTAACACCTCAAACAAGTGGGGGTGAGCATCCATCATCGCTGACTCCAGCTCCCAGGTAGCCTCGCGCTCATCATGACTGCTCCAGAGGACCTTCACATACGGATGGCCCGACTGCGCAACTCCCTAACCTCACGGTCCAAGATCCTCAACGGCCGCTCAACATAGCTCAGGTTCTCAGCAACCTCCAATGGGGTGAAATCGATGATATGGGACGGGTCATGAACATACCTCCTCAGTGTCGATACATGAAAAACATTGTGAACACCTGAAAGCCTGGGAGGAAGCGCAAGCCTGTAGGCAACTGGCCCTAAGCGCTCCAATACCTCAAAAGGTCCAATATAACGAGGGCTCAGTTTCCCACGAATGCCAAATCTCCGAATCCCCTTCGAAGGCGAGACTTTCAGAAAAACATGGTCACCCACCTGAAACTCTAAGTCTCGCCGTCGAGTATCAGCATAACTCCTCTGTCGACTCTGGGCGGTCTCGAGATGTCGTCGTATCAATCTGACCTTTTCCTCTGCCTCTAAAAGTAGATCAGGACCCAAAGTCTTCTTCTCACCCACGTCACTCCAATACAGGGGTGACCGACACTTGCGTCCATACAACGCTTCAAACGGAGCCATCTGAATGCTCGCTTGATAGCTGTTGTTGTACGCAAACTCAACTAATCCCAAGTGTCGGTACCATCCTCCTCCGAAGTCCAGAACGCATGCTCTCAACATATCCTCGAGGGTCTGAATAGTGCGCTCTGACTGCCCATCGGTCTGTGGATGGAATGCTGTACTGAATCGGAGCTGCGTCCCCAAGGCTGTCTGTAAACTCTTCCAGAAATGCGAGACAAACCTCGGGTCTCTATCTGATACGATGGAAACCGGTACCCCGTGCAATCTAACCACCTCAGCCAAGTACACCTGTGCGAGTCGCTCCATCGGCCAAGTCATCTGAACCGGCAAAAAGTGAGCGGACTTGGTAAGCCTGTCCACGACTACCCAGATAGCATCCGCTCCCGTCTGTGCTCTCGGCAAACTAGTGACAAAATCCATCGTAACATGTTCCCATTTCCATTCTGGGATTGGGAGACTCTGCAACTTGCCAACAGGTACACGATGCTCAGCCTTTACTTGCTGACAAGTTAGACAGTGTGCTACAAACCTCCCAATGTCTCTTTTCATCCCATTCCACCAAAACTGTGCCTTAAGATCCCTATACATCTTAGTCCCACCAGGATGGATGGTATAAAGGTGTATAGTGGGCCTCCCTTAAGATCTGCTCTCGGATCTCTCCATCCATAGGCACACACGCGCGGTCCCTGTACCGCAGTACTCCCGCAGCATCAACTGAAAAGTCCCTTATCAAACCAGTCTGCATCTGCTCTCGAATCCTCATCAGGTGGGGGTCCTCACTCTGTCTCTCCCGAATCCTGTCCAACAGAGTGGGCTGCACGACTAGAGACATAAGTCTAGCAGAGACCCCAGGGGACACAACCTCGAGCTCTAACCGCCTCATCTGCTCAAGTAATGGCTCCTGATCGGTGATCATCAAAGATAGACTCTGTACTGCTCTCCTGCTCAGGGCATCAGCAACCACGTTGGCCTTGCCAGGATGGTATAATATGTCTACATCATAATCTTTCAACAATTCCAACCATCTGCGCTGCCTCAAGTTGAGCTCCTTCTGTGTGAACAGGTATTTCAAGCTCTTGTGGTCGGTGTAAACCTCGCAGTGCTCCCCATACAGGTAGTGGCGCCACAACTTTAGTGCAAAAATCACTGCAGCTAGCTCCAAATCATGGGTAGGGTAATTCTTTTCATAATCCTTCAGTTGCCGAGAGGCATAAGCGATTACCCTTCCCTCCTGCATCAGCACGCAACCAAGTCCACTGTGCGATGCGTCGCTGTATATCACGTATCCTTTCCCCAAAACGGGGAGGGAAAGGACAGGAGCCGACATCAATCTATTCTTTAATTCCTCAAAGCTCCTCTGGCAATCCTCACTCCAAGTAAACTTAATCCCTTTTCGCGTCAAACGAGTGAGGGGTGTGGAAAGTTTCGCAAAACCTTCCACAAACCGACGGTAATATCCTGCTAAGCCCATGAAACTGCGGACCTCTGATACCGTCGTCGGTCGGGGCCAATCCCGGACTGCCTCGATCTTCGCCGGGTCTACTGCCACTCCAGCGGCTGAAATCACGTGGCCCAAAAAGACAACCTCCCGAAGCCAGAAATCACACTTAGATAACTTGGCATACAACTTTCTCTCTCTCAGAAGTTGTAGCACAATCCTCAGATGCTCCTCGTGCTCCACATCGCTTCGGGAATAAACTAGGATGTCATCAATAAAAACAACGACGAACCGATCCAGGTATGGTCGAAAAAATCCTGTTCATTAAATCCATAAAAGCAGCAGGGGTATTTGTCAATCCAAAAGGCATGACGGTGAACTCATAATGCCCGTACCGCGACCTGAATGCCGTCTTTGGGATGTCCTCGGCCTTCACCTTTAATTGGTGGTAACCAGACTGTAAGTCAATCTTGGAGAAGACACAAGACCCTTGCAGCTGATCAAATAAGTCATCAATGCGCGGCAAAGGGTACTTGTTCTTGATGGTCGCTTTATTCAGCTCCCGGTAATCAACGCACAGTCGAAGCGAACCATCTTTCTTCTTCACAAATAGCACCGGCGCTCCCCAAGGCGATACACTCGGTCTCACAAAACCCTTGTCCATTAAATCCTGGAGTTGCGCCTTTAATTCTCGCAGCTCAGCCGGTGCCATTCGGTAAGGAGCCTTAGAGATTGGCGCAGTTCCTGGGACTATGTCAATCAAAAACTCGACCTCCCTATCCGGCGGCATACTAATCAGCTCAGGAGGAAACACATCCGGGAACTCGCGGGCAATCGGGATATCCGCGAGTCCCGGAGCCGCCGTAGGCTCCTTAACCACAGATGCCAAAAAGGCTACGCATCCACTGCGCATCATCTGCCTCGCACGAGGAGTCGAAACCACAGAGGCAAAGAAAGCACTCTGGCACCCCCCGAAAACGAACACCTCCTGGCCTGGCTCGCTAAAAGTAACAGTCCTCGCGGCGCAATCAATCGTCGCGAAATAGCGAGCCAGCCAATCCATCCCCAGCACAATGTCAAAATCTCCCAGCTGACTAAGGACCATCAGGTCCGCTGGCAAAATCCAAGACTCAAGCTGTACCGGGCAAGATCAACAACACTCCTCTACATGCAGTATGTGATCGGGAATCTGTACCTCTAATGCATGTGGCAACCGACCTAACTCTAGTCCATGAGATGATGCAAATGCTCTGCTGATAAAAGAATGTGATGCACCGGTATCAAATAAAGTGCGAGCTCTAATACCAAAAAGTAAAGTGATACCTGCCACCACGTGGTCGGCTGCCGTGGAGTCCCCTACCTGAGCAGCGTAGACTCGCCCGCTCTGAGCTGGTGGTCGGTAGTCTGCAGGGTGGGAGGAAGGTGCCCTGCTCGCAGGAGCATAGGGCCGCTGAGCTGGCGGTCGCTGCTGAGGTGGAAGAGAAACTGAGGCCGAAGAAGGCGCCACCGATGCCGAAAAAGGGCATGAAGATCGTATGTGCCCGGCCTGACCACAGCCATAACAACGCCCCCACCTCTGATCACAAGTGCCGGGGAAATGCTGACCCCCGCAGAAGATACAACTGCCAGGGGCCCGAAACTGCCGTGACTGCTGCTGCTGCTGCTGCCTGTGCGACTGCCGCTGAGATCCCTGCTGTCGCGACTGCGACCTCTGCTGCTGCGAGTGCTGCTGCTGTCGCTGGGGCTGATGATGCTGTGGGGGCCTCTGGGATCCCCCAGGCCCTCGCCGCTCCGAACGCCCCCGGCCCGTAAACTGAGGCGGTGGCGGTCGGGGCGGCCTCCAGGAGCTGGCCTGTCCCCCCTCATCCGGTGCTGGTCGCTTCCTCTCAGAACTCTGAGCGACCAGACCTCCGCGTCTAGAAACAACATGATCTCCCCTCTCGACCCACTGTGCATGATCCACTGCCTCTGATAAAGTCTGAAGCCTCTGGGCGTGTACCAATGTATAGATCTCGGGGCGCAAACCTGTCTCAAACAGCTCCACCTGGTGCAGCCCATCCCTGGCAACATAGGGTACGCAGTTGAGCAACTGCGTAAACTCCTGGAAATAATCCCACACTGGGCGATCACCCTGCTGCAGGTTCTTCAAGTCATCTTCTATCTTCTTCTTCACGCTCGTGGAGAAGTAAGTGTCAATGATCATCCTCCTGAACTCCGACCAGGGTAGCTGTCGGGTGACCTGAAACTCTAAGGGCTCGACCCGACGCCACCAAGCATCTGCATCCCCCTCTAGACAGTGTACTGCCAAATGTGCTCTGAACCTCTGGTCAATGAAGAAGTCCCGAAACAACTTCTCCATTGACGCTAGCCATGATCCAATCTCCCAAGGGTGAGTGCTCCGCCCCGAGAACTTAGGGGGTCCTCGCTTACAGAACTGCGTGAGTTTGTCAGAAAACTCCCGCTCCTCCTCTGGGGTCAAAGGCCTGAACATCCCCTGGGCCCCACTGCTCGACGACGGCGCTGTAGGGGCAGGTGGAATAGTCGGTGGTACAACAGGTGGTACTGGGGCCTCTGCAGTAGTAGGGGGAGGTGCCGCAACCTGGGCAAATAACTGCTCGAACCTCTGCTCCTGTCGGCGGTGGCTCTCCGCCAACTGGGCCACCATGGCCCTCAGCTCACTGATCTCAGAAGGCCCGGACTGCTCCGGCTCCTCCGGGGGTGTAGGAGTACCCCGAGTAGGAATCTGCCGCCTAGGAGGCATCCTGCCACAAAAGAATCCACGGGTCAGTAAACCAAACCACTCTCGACCCAATCCAGCGAAAGTCATGGACATTCCCCTATTTCTGTAACCTTATGTTGTCTGCAGCCAACATAATAGTCCCCCAGAAATAGGCTATGCCAATCCCTCTCCACTCACAGGAAGAGTTAACAACTAATTGCCGACTTTCGCACAATATCACGTCACTCACGCTCTGCCTTCCTAGGGTCTGCCAAAAGCCTAGGGTTTCCTAAGTCCCAACTGACCTATCCCTAAGCTCTGATACCAACTAATCTGTCACGCCCCGGGTGTAAACCAGAACCCGGGCCCGTCCACAGATCCGCCGTGCACACGGAATTTTCCGCGTACACGAAGCGCTGGTAACCTGCTCAGATATAAAATATATAATAAAGGAGCATAAAACAGAGCTAAACTAAAACTAATACAACTCAGACAAATGCAGGAAATAAAAGTACAATAAGCTCTCACAAGTATACAAGTGTCTCTCCCAGCTCACGAAATAAATACAACCAGCTGGCCGCAGCCAGACCCAAAATAAAAGGAAATACAACCGTTTGAGTGTACTGGGGGTACATCAAAACTACAAAACTCGAACTCGGGGCAGCAGCTATCTAATCAGCGATCCTCTTACCTCGATCCAGGGAAGAGGGTCCCGCAACTCCCGCAGAGGACTCTGCAAAACAAAGGGGAAAAGAAAAGAGAAAGCAGTGGGGGGTGAGAACTACTATAAAAACAGTAGCCTCCCCTAGTGGGTAGACCTCAAACTCATATATGCCCACTAGGACTATCAGAGGCGAAAATGAAAACAGAGGTGGTAAGCTACAAATACACTACTGATGAAGAGCTACCACTAACATGCCTCTAAGATGCCTAACTAAAGAATAGCTGAAAGCATGCACCAGTACGTCAAAGACAGACAGACCAACCCAAATCAAAACACCAGTAAACACTGGTACTGCCTGCTCTGCTGTCAACCTCACAACTCAGTATCTCCCCTGTCCAAATGACCGGAACCCAACACGGTCTGATCGGCACCCAACACGGTCTGAAACCTACTCCGGAGTGGCACTCGAGGGGAGCGACCCCACACGAGCATAGTATCACTGTCACTAGTATCATCAGTATCATAACATAGCAGGACGGGGTCACGACTCTGATCAAAGTGGGAAAACCCATCCACTACAGGGAAACTCGATCCCCTACCTCCAATCTGATGCAAAAGTAATAATAATAATAATAATCCGGTCAACCGCCCACAGTCCGCGGTCGCCGCAACACCCAAACATCGATCCCCGACTTTCCCAACTCTGAACATCTGACTACACAATCCCCTAAGACTCGACGACAAGAGAACGAATAAAAGCATGGTTTCTCCTAAGTCAATTCCAATATGTTTGTGTAGCAGAAAAAGGTGGCCTAGCTAGATGACCATTCAAGCATGCAAAGTCCTTTATTTGATAAAATCATTTCAATTATTCTAACATATGCAACATTAAATGTTTGGAACTCCCGATGTACATGTGGCAGGATATATGATACATGATACAATTTAGATGCACAATCTACTAGCAAGTACCTCTTTTTACAACATGCATTCTAACCTCATGCCCAAACCTTCCCTTAACATATGACATGATTTGGCTTTAGTATTCTTACCAACAAATTGAATGGCATATCTAAACATGGAAACACCACTTACTAATCTGTAGTCTGCTAACAATGCAAATATCAACAAAGGAACTTTAATCTCATACAAGCATGCTCGATACATTTACAATTATTAGCACATGATCAAGGCATTCTAATAGGCCTAGTGACATTCACAAGTAGGAGGTTCACAACATCACCCACCTCGAGCGCTATTCCAAGTTCCCAAAAGCGAAGTCCAAGATCAGTCCAAAACTCACCACCAATCTGTACAAAATACCCCAAAGGAAAATACATAAGCTATCCATTCTCAATTTCCAAAATCTGTCCCCTAATTCCACAGTCCAGAATTCTCCAATTTTTACCTATGAATAATGCCCAGAAAAATCCAAGAAAAATACTATCGCGATCCTTGCGACGAGCCCGTCGAAACGAGTACCTGCACGACCAAATCGGAGTTTCCTACGCTGAGATAAAAATCCGGCAAGGGGTACACCCCAATCCAAACTGTACCAAATTTCTGTAACAAAGAACCACAGAGAAAGGAGATTCTCACCCTCGTGCAAAATCCAGAAAAATCTGAGAAAAATCCAGGAGACTCCTTGCGAAGAGCAGATGAAGATTTCCTTTTGAATCGCCTCAATCCGACATCTGAGCGAAAAGATACGGCAAGAACACTGCGGTGCTGTCCAAAAGTCCACGAAGAAAAATGGGTCAAATGGGTGCTCAGAAAACTCCAAGATCAGCACGGAAATCGAGGAACCTCAAAACACAGGAGTTGAAGTCCTACCTGTCGTGAGTCCAACGGCGCAAGAATCGGTGAAATCCGATGTCGGGGTGAGTCGGAGGAGTCCAAACACTGAGAAGGGGCGAAGAAGATCGCCGGGAAACAAGCGTCGCGCCGCGCCGTAAAATGGTGAACCTCGGGAAGAGTGCCTCCAAAAATCCTCAAAGTTCTCCAATGGGTAGTGCACTGAGGGAGGGAAAACTTCTCTGAAGAATGCTCTGCGAAAATGGGGTCCAAAAAGCCAAAAGAACGAACAGGGAAAGCTATTTATAGGCCCAGCCCATATGCTGTTGGGCCGGGTTTTCGGGCGCAGGTTTCGGGCGCACTGCGCCCGGAAACCCGGTTGTACGCCTCCCGTCCGACGCGCCCGAAACTCCCAGGGGCGGCCACGTCACCCCAAACAGGGGACAACAAATCCCGGCGGCCCGCTATGCGCCGCGTGTCCCCTCGCGGTCAGCGGGGGTAGGTACGGCCGCCCAACCGCGAGGCGACACGTGGCGCACTCGAGTGCGGCCGACCGCCCGCCTGGCGCCACTGTGCGCGCGCTGTCCCGAGGCGCCCCCCCGCGCACACCGTGGACCGCGCCCACGTGAGCCAACGAATCCGAAGCCGCCACGTGTCATGTGCCCGGTCCACCGCAACCCCGCAAAACCGGTGAGCCGTGCCGCGTGCGCCGGCCTATCAGGGCACGCCACGCGTCTCCCGCCCGCGGCCCATGCACCGCCGCGCCACCCCGTGGACCGAGCTGCGTGAGCCGGCCAATAATAGGCCGCCACGTGGCTCAGGCCGGTCCACGAGTCTCCCCCATGCACCGAAAATCCTCGAAAACTTCCGAAAGCCCGCTTTTGGTCATCCGGACTCCAAAATTTAACAAGCAAATAGTCGTTTTCAAGCGTTTTTCCGCGCTGAATCCAAATCCAACCTCAGATTGGCCCAAAACCTTTTGTAAAATTCGGCAAATGCTGCCGAAGGCCAAATCCGCTATCAAAGTCTCACAAGGCCCATCTGTGGCACCCCTTCGATGCACCATGGGCCAGACACACCAACACTAGGTGTTCTACACAGTGGATTCACCGGAAAGTTGCATGGGAAAAACCAATACACTACAACTACAACTGAGTTCCCAGTGGGTTCAACCACCGAGAAAAGGTGTCCTACACCACTTGGTCCAATGGAAGCAATAATAATAGTGCTAGGAAACTAAAATCCTCAAAATCATGATGCTACTATGCATATACTGGCCACTACACTATCTGTGTATACTCACCAATCCATCACTACTCTGTCTAGCCACACTAGGCAACTAACCACCAACTCGGCCACTATGCCGCTGTACACTGGGTTACACTAACTCGGCCACCTTGGCCACTCTCTGTTCTTTTTATTCTTTACCTTATGGTGGTTTAATTTAAGTTAACCCTCAGAAATTCTTATCCAACGAGCCCCAGCCCGGTAGTCCTGCTACCATCAGATAAGATTTCTAAGGTTGCCGATAACACTCGCAAGTGTTACCCCGTCCTGCCGGGGGGACTTGTCATACGGGACACTGCCCGATAGGGTCACTGCCCAACTCTGACAAGAGTACTCTAGAGCCTGTCATACGGGTCGCTGCCCGGGAGAGGGACCATGTCCAACTCCGACAGTTGTACGTTCGCCCCCGGAGGTACGCCCGTTTTATCTTTTTCTTTTCTTTTCTTTTCTTTCTCTTTTCTTTTCCTTTCTCTTTTCTTTTTCTTTTACTTTAGCACTTGGCCTCTTTGCTCTTAACACTTGCTTTTCTGTCTTATACGAGCTTGTAGCTCCCTTTTTGCCACTAGCAATCTCTTTTTCTTTTCTTTAAGCATTTAGCTCTTTACTTTCACTTTTAGCCTTTCGAAAGTACCTCGTCCGACGGGTCACTGCCCAGGGAGTCCTGCTCCACAATGACGAGTCTCAAATTCGAAGGCGCCATTTACATTCTCGATATGCTCTTTTAGCCGCTTTTAGCTTGCTATTAAACTTTACCTTTTGCATTTATTACCTCTTATCCTAGGTCTCGCCATAAGGATAATTAGAGAGTCTCCTGGACTCTTAAACATTTCACCTTCATTTATTTAACTTAAATTGAAGTTAAAGTTATTGTCCATTTGCCCAGACACCCTATGACTTTCTAGGGTTATATTTGATCAACTCTTTAACCTTGGGATCTTATCCCACTTTCCTGATTCCTCATTGAATCCTAGAGTTAACTTAACTCTATTTTCCTGTTCCACTATTAACTTAGAGTTACATCAACTCTAATTTCCTGTTTTCCCTTTCATGTCTCCACACTTGATCCATTTTTCCATTCTCTTGATTCCTTACTGAATCCTAGAGTCAACTTGACTCTATTTTTCTGTCTGTGAGTTTAAACTCTTCTAGCTCAACTTAGGTTCCCTTTACCTAAGTTCCATGTCATACTTATCCTAGAGTTCCTTGACTCTATGCTGATCACTAGTTCACCTTAGGTTCTCTTTACCTAAGTTCCATGTCATACTTGTAGTGTTCTGGTTTTTTCCATGCAACTTTCCGATGAATCCATTGTGTAGAACACCTAGTGTTGGGGTGTCTGGCCCATGGTGCATCAAAGGGGTGCCACAGATGGACTTTGTGAGACTTGGATAGCTGATTTGGCCTTCGGCTGCATTTGCCGAATTTTAGAAAAGGTTTTGGGCCAATCTGAGGTTGGATTTGGATTCAGCGCGGAAAAACGCTTGAAAACGGCTATTTGCTTGTTAAATTCGGAGTCCGGATGACCAAAAGCGGGCTTCCGGAAGTTTCGGGGTTTTTCGGTGCATGGGGGAGCCTCGTGGACCGGCCTGAGCCACGTGGCGGCCTATTATTGGCCGGCTCACGCAGCTCGGTCCACGGGGTAGCGCGGCGGTGCATGGGCCGCGGGCGGGTGACACGTGGCGTGCCCTGATAGGCCGGCGCACGCGGCATGGCTCACCGGGTTTGCGGGGTTGCGGTGGACCGGGCGCAGGACACGTGGCGGCTTCGGATTCGATGGCCCACGTGGGCGCGGTCCACGGTGCGCGGGGGGGGGGCGCCTCGGTACTGTGCGTGCACAGTGGCGCCAGGCGGGGCGGTCGGCCGCACTCGAGTGCGACACGTGTCGCCTCGCGGTTGGGCGGCCGTACCTACCCCCACTGACCGCGAGGGGACACGCGGCACTCGGCGACCGCGGGGATTTGCTGTCCCCTGTTTGGGGGTGACGTGGCCGCTCCTGGGAGTTTCGGGCGCGTCGGACAGGGAGCGTGCGACCGTGTTTTCGGGCACAGTGCGCCCGAAAGTTGCGCCCGAAAACCCGGCCCGACAGCATAGTGGGCTAGGCCTATAAATAGCTCCCCCCACTCGTCCTGTAGGCTTTTTGGACCCCATTTTCGCTGAGCTTTCTTCAGAGAAATTTCTCCTCCCTCAGTGCACTACCCTTTGGAGAACTTTGAGGATTTTTGGAGGCACTCCTCCCGAGGTTCACCATTTTACGGCGCAGCGCGACGCTTGTTTCCCGGCGATCTTCTTCGCCCCTTCTCAGTGTTTGGACTCCTCCGACTCACCCCGACATCGGATTTCGCCGATTCTTGCGCCGTTGGACTCACGACAGGTATGACTTCAACTCCTGTGTTTTGAGGTTCCTCGATTTCCATGCTGATCTTGGAGTTTTCTGAGCACCCATTTGACCCATTTTTCGTCACGGACTTTTGGACAGCACCGCAGTGTTCTTGCCATATCTTTTCGCTCGGACGTCGGATCGAGGCGATTCAAGAGGCAATTTTCATCTACACTTCGCAAGGAGTCTCCTGCATTTTTCTCAGATTTTTCTGGTTTTTGGCCAAGGGTGAGAATCTCCTTTTTCTGTGGTTCCTTGTTACAGAAATTTGGTACAGTTTGGATTGGGATGTTTCCCTTGTCGGATTTTTATCTCAGCGTAGGAAACTCCGATTTGGGCGTGCAGGTACTCGTTTCGACGGGCTCGTCGCGAGGATCGCGACAGTATTTTCCTTGGATTTTTCTGGGCATTTTTCGTAGGTAAAAATTGGTGAATTATGGACTGTGGTATTAAGGGACAGATTCTGGGAATTGTGAATGTTTAGCTTATGTGTTTTCCTTTGGGGTATTTTGTACAGATTGGTGGGGAGTTTTGGACTGAGCTTGGGTTCCGCTTTTGGGAATTGGGATTTGCGCTCGAGGTGGGTGATGTTGTAAACCTCTTATTTGGGATTTATCACTAGGCCTATTAGAATGCTCTTGATTATGCTGTTAGTAAATCTGTGAGATGGACCTAGCATGCTTGTATGAAATCCTGATTTCTTCATTGATAATCGCATTGTTAGAAAACTACAAGTTAATTAATGGTGAGTCCATGCTTTAAACATGTAGTAGAATTACTTGGAATTTATGCTAAATCCCTATCTTGTTGATTGATTAAATGAAAGGCTGAGGTATGTGGTTAGGGTACTTAAAATGGTTCAAAAAGATAATGACTTTTGCATGCTTGAATGGTCACCTAGATAGGCCACCTTTTTCTGCTACACTATCATGCTGGAATTGACTTAGGAGAAACCATGTTGCATTCTTTCTTCAGTCACTTAGACATAGGGGATATTATGCTCGGGTTAGAGCAGGGGCTGGGTTAGTGTAGTCAGATACTTGGGTTTCGGGAAGAGGGTTTTGGGCTTCCTTTGGGAGACGGTACTTTTCCTTATAGAGCGGAGTGCGCGATTTTTAGACTTGAGACCCCGGGGACTCCTGTCCCATATCGGTGTTATGCGTAGGCTGGCATACCCGATTTGGCAGACATTGAGAACCCTACCCCCTTATCGGTGCTATGCGTAGGCTGGCATACCCGATTTAGCAGACCTTGAGACTCCTGTCCCATATCGGTGTTATGCGTAGGCTGGCATACCCGATTTGGCAGACATTGAGACTCCTATCCCACACCGGTGTTATGCGTAGGCTGGCATACCCGTTGTGGCAGGCTTCGATATTCTGATGCATACATTTAGCTATCTTTGGCTGGGCAGGTAGAGGCATATTAGTGGTAGCTTTTATCATGAGTCATACTCATAGTTACCGCATTTATTCTTTTAGCCTCTGGTAGACCTAGTGGGCAGGTAGGAGTTTTTGTGTTGAGGTTTACCCACTAGGGGAGGCTACTGTCTTTATAGTAGTACTGACCCCCACTGTTTTTCCCTTTTCTTGTCCCCTATGTTTTGCAGAGTCATCTGCCGGAGTTGCGGGGCCTTCCTCCCAGGATCGAGGTAAGAGGATCGCCGACTAGATAGCTGCTACCCCGAGCTCGAGTTTTGTAGTTTTGTTGTATCCCCTGTACACTCAGACGGTTGTATTTTCTTTTATTTTGGGTCTGGCTGCGGCCAGCTGGTTGTATTCCACTTCGTGAGCTGGGAGAGACATATGTATATTCTTGAGAGTTATTGTACTTTTATTTCCAGCATTTGTCTGAGATGTACTAGTTTCAGTTTAGCTCTGTTTTATGCTCTAGCATTATTTCTTTATATCTGAGCAGGTTACCAGCGCTTCGTGTACACGGGAAATACCGTGTGCACGGCGGGTCTGTGGACGAGCCCGGGTTCTGGTTTACACCCGGGGCGTGACAATACTTGTCCTAGAGTTCCTTGACTCTATGCTGACCACTAGTTCACCTTAGGTTCTCTTTACCTAAGTTCCATGTCATACTTGTCCTAGAGTTCCTTGACTCTATGCTGATCACTAGTTCACCTTAGGTTCTCTTTACCTAAGTTCCATGTCATATACATGTGGTGACCCGGACTTTTGTAGAAGCTTTTGCGGCTTTATCAGTGACTATAGGAAGCTCACACAGTGTCATGGAGCTTGTAGAATCGAAATTGGATTTTTAATATGGACCCGGCGCGAAAATCGGATCAAGTGGGCCTTTCCGGGGGCTTTCGGCAAAATTTCGGATGAGAATTTGGAAAATCGGACAGCGGATTTGGACTCAGCGCGCGAAAACGTTCAAAATGGTGTATTCACTTTATTTTCGGCGCCAAAAATACTGTTCACCGGAACAGTAACTCCGGCCAGCCGGAAAATACTGTTCCGGCGAGCGGCGGCAGGCGGCGAGCGGCGGCGCACGGCGGAGAACAGCGGCGCAGCGGCGGAGCAGGGCAGCGGGCAGCGCGGGCAGGCGCGGGCGGGCGCGGGCAGGCACGCAGGCGGGCGGTCCACAGAATAGTCGTGCACCGGGTGCAGGGAAGGTTGAGGTTGCCACGTGGCAGCTCATCATTGGTCGGAGCGGCGTCAAGGAGGGCGGCCTGTCTGGGACACGTGGCGGCTTCTGGTTGGCCGACACTTTCCGGAAGGACCCGGCGCGTGGACCGGGCTCGTGCGCCCCGTGGATCACGTGGGACACGTGTCGGCAAGCCGGTTGGCGGGCGCCGCCCGCGTGGCGGGCGAGGCGCCGCCCACGTGCGCCACGTGGCGCCCAGCCATTGGCGGGGCGCCGCTGGTGCGGTGTTCGAGCGGGAACACGCGGCGGCGCCCGACTCGCGGGCGCCGCTGTTCGCTGTTCGGGTGTGACGTGCGCGCCCGGGTGATTCCGGGCGCTGGTCGCGGGCCGGGCTGCGGCCCATTCGGGCGCCCGAATTCGGGGGTGCGCCCGAATGTTTGGTGGGCTATAAATAGCCCACCACCCCTCTATTCTTCTGCCTTTCCCGAGTTTTAGAGAGAGAATCTGAGGGTGCGACCTTAAGAAGACTTCTTCCTCTCTCTGTCCTCCATCTCTCTAGGAAGTTTTGGAATTTTTGGAGTTACCGACAGCGAGTCATGTGCGACGCGGCGCGCTTCGACGTTTCCTCTTTTTCAGTCCATTTCCGTCGCAGTTCAGTCAGGATTTTCCTGTGCGCAAACCAGGAGGAATTTTTGGACGATTTCTTCGACAGCGTGTTCCTAAGAGGTAAGGCTTCGATTTACGTGTTGACTGTTTCACTTCATTTTGGGTTTTGGCACGGTTCCCGAGGCATCTTTTGACCCTATTTTCTGTGATGGATTTCCTGGACAGCATGGGCTTGTTGATTTTATATCTTGGCATAGGAACATTGGATCGAGGGCGTTTAAAGAGTCGATTTTGATCTACTCGTCGCAAGGAACGTTCCCGTATTTTTCTTGGATTTTTCTGAATTTCCCAAAAGTGAGAAAGCACTGTTTCTCCAGAGTTAAGTGCTACAGTTTTTTTTGGGGGATTCTTTAGGGAAGGTTACCTTGTCGAATTTATATCTTGACCTGCAAAACTCGGATTTGGACGTGCAGGTTCTCGTTTCGAAGGTATCGACGCGAGGATCGCTGTGATATTTTTATTGGAATTTTCTGGGCATTTTCAGCAGGTGAAATAAGGGCATCTTTGGGACTGATTTCTGTATGTGTATGCGGGGGTAGTTTTTGGGATTTATGGACTTTATGTTGTACCCAGGAGAGTCGCGGGTATTACTGGACCCCTTGGAGTAGGAGATTTGTATTTCCTGGAATTTTCAGCTGTGGGATTTGAACAGTCAGCTCTTCAGGTGGGTAGTTGTTGCTTACCTCTTACTGTGATTTACTCACTAAGTTTATTTAGAGGATTCTCCATTTGGACTTATTGATTGATTACCATGCATGATTGAATGATATAAATGTGAGCCTATCATTTGAGATTAATTATGTGGATATAGCATGTTGGAAATATTACTGGGATAATATTGTTGTTGGAACATGATCATTGAGATATTTTAATAGTGATAATTAACATGCCGTGTAGCACATAGATTTATGAAAGTTGGTTAAATGGATTAAGTATTGGGGCATGATGACATATCTATGTGCGGGTACCACTTTGAGATTTATTATGGACCAGGGATTATATACATGTGTAGTTGACCTGATGATTTTAGCATGATGGTTATATTTATGCGGAGCTATTACTTAATACACATGTGGAGTTACTGTTGATACACTTTCTTTTATCTTTCTTGAGGACTGTTGCATGCTTGTTTGGACATCTAGATAGGCCATATTATTGCTACACTATCATATTGGGATTGACTTAGGAGAAACCATGATTGTTTTCTTTCTCCTTCTCATTTTGACTTTTGATTCATATTGCTCGGGTTCGAGCAGGGGTTTGGGATAGTGTAGTCGAGACTTTGGAGTCTGGGACAGGTCGTACTTGATTATGATTGTGGGGCATTGTGGTAACCGCGGATATTAGGCGGTTGACCAGATGTTGGTTATTTCATCAGATTGTGGACTTGTGGGGTATTGCGGTAACCGCGGACATTAGGCGGTTGACCGGATGTTTACCTTTGCATCAGATTGGGGTTTTCTTTAGTGGAGGGGTTTTCCACTTTGATCATAGTCATGATCCAGTCCTGCTTTTATGATACTTATGACATGGTTACTTTCCTCGTGTGGGTAGCTCCCCTCGAGTGCCACTTCGAAGCGTGCGGGGTACCAAGTGGGTACCGGACGGCATTGACTCATTGCTATCACTTTGGTGCGGATCAGGTTGCACGATGATGATAGCGGCAGCAGGCGGTACCAGTTTTTACTGGTGGCTAGATTGGGTTTATTTGGACAGATGCGGTTACTGATGCATACTTACAGTCATTCATTTTGGCACTGCATTTAGAGGCATACTAGTGGTAGTTCCTTTTTATTTGTAGTCTTATAGCTTACCACTTTCTTCATTCTTTGCCTCTGGTAGACTTAGTGGGTACGTCGGAGTTTGAGGCTTTACCCACAGGGGGAGGCTACTGGTTTACTAGTGGTTCTCACCCCCACTGTTGTTTTTTCTCTCTTTCTTTTCCTTGTTTTGCAGAGCCTTCTGCGGGAGCTGCTGGGCCATCGGCAGCGGATCGAGGTGAGGGGATCGCTGAGTAGATAGATCTCCTGTGAGGCTGTGAGTTGCTGTTAGACAGATATTGTACCCTTTTACTCAGACTGTAGTAGTTCACTTTTATTTTGTGGTCTGGCTTTGGCCAGCTGGGTGTATTATTTTGGTGAGCTGGGAGTTTATTGTATTTTTACAGCTTATTTCTTTTCCAGTCTGAGATATTATGTAGTTCTTTTAGTTCAGCTCTGTATTATGCTCTTTATTGTACATTTATATCTGAGCAGGTTACCGACGCTTCGTGTACATGGAAAATTCCGTGTGCATGGCGGATCTGTTGGCGAGCCCGGGTTCTGGTTTCCACCCGGGGCGTGACAGATTAAATTGGTATCAGAGCTTAGGGATAGGTCAGTTGGGACTTAGAAAACCCTAGGCTTATGTTGGACCCTAGGATGATAGGGCGTGAGAGACGTGATGTTTTGGCGAAAGTCGGTGATTGGGTTATTTGACTCTTCCGATGAGGAAGAGGGATCGACATATCTTGTTTCTGTGAACGGTTATGTTGGCTGCAGACAACATAAAGCTACAGAAATAGGGGGATGTCTTTGACTTTCGCTAGATTGGGTCGTGCGTGGTTACGTCCTGACCTGTGTTTTCTGTTGGCATGATGCCTCCCCGACGTCGGATTACTACTCGGGGTACCCTTACACCCCCTGAGGAGCCAGAGCGGACCGGATCTTCGGAGTTGAGTGAGCTGAGGGCCATGGTGGCCCAATTGGCGGAGCATACCCGTCGGCAGGAGCAGAGGATTGACCAGCTTGTAGCCCAGAGAGAGGCGGCGCCGTCCCCGACTGTTTTGGAGGCCCCTGTACCACCTGTACCACTTCGTGTGCCGACGGCGCCATCATCGAGTAGTGGGGCTCGAGGAGCGGCCCAGCCTTTGACCCCTTCTCAGGAGGAGTATATCGCGGAGAAGCTCACCAAGTTCTGCCAGTATGGACCGCCTAGATTCTCGGGGCAGAACGCGCGACCGTGGGATACGGAGGTTGGTTATCTTCGATGGAGAAACTGTTTAGGGATTTCTTCATCGACCCGAAGTACAGAGTGCGCATGGCAGTGCATTGTCTCGAGGGGGATGCTGACGCATGGTGGCGTCGGGTGGAGCCAGCGGAGTTCCAGACCACACGACAGCTGCCCTGGTCCGAGTTCCGGCGTATGCTACTTGGAACGTACTTTTCTGGGAGCGTGAAACGGAAGCTGGAGGACGACTTGAAGAATATCCAGCAGGGAGACAAATCGGTGCAGGAGTACTACCAGGAGTTTATGCAGTTGCTTAACTGCGTGCCTTTCGTTGCCCGTGATGGACCGCATGAGGTCGAGTTGTTCGAGTCTGGTCTTCGACCTGAGATCTATACCCTGGTGCACGCTCGGAGGCTACAGACCCTTGTGAAGCCGTTGAGCAGGCACTGTGGGTGGAGCAGGGCAACACGAAGATTGCCAGGAGGAGCGGGTCGGTCGCACAGAGTTCTGAGAGGAAGCGACCAGCACCTGATGATGGAGGACAGGCTAGTTCTTGGAGACCGCCACAACCGTCGCGGCCTCAGTCTCATGGCCAGGGGCATTCTGAGCAACGAGAGTCTGGTGGACCCCAGAGGCAGCAACAGCAGCAGCCGCAGCACAGCCACGACGTCGTGACAGATGTATTTTCTGTGGAGAACCTCATCTGTCTCACACCTGTGATCTGAGGTGGGGTCGTTGTTATAAGTGTGGACAGTCAGGCCACGTTCGAGCTTCATGCCCCCTATCGACTTCCACGGCACCATCTTCAGCCTCGGCTCCTAGTGCATTTCGACAGAGGACGTCAGCTCAGCAGTCTTTGCTCCAGTGAGCAGGTCACCTCCCTTCCACTCTTCTGATCACTGGCCACCGGCTCAGAGCGGTCGGGTATATGCCGCTCAGGTGGAGGACCTTTACAGCAGCCGATTATGTGGTGACAGGTACTTCTGGCATTAGATTTTGCATTGTATTGCATTTGAGCATCCTAGTCATTTGTTAGGAGTATATTTGCATCATTGCCTGGGTTAGGGGTAGGATGGTTACCACGTGCACGGGAGGGTCAGATTCCCGTCATAATTTTGCACATGGAGGAGTGTCATTGGTCCTACTCGGTGTAGATTGAGTCCTAGATTTTACCAGCAGACCAGATGGCTGCGGGACATGAATAGGATGCTCGGGATGGATGGGCAGGCTCGGTACTTCACGACGATCGACTGTGCCGCGAGGATAGTGACCAGGAGGTGTGCGTGTACCAGGGATGCTAGAAGAGATATGGCCTCGAGCTAGAGGTTTGCTTCACGTTTTTGAAGGAGCTTGCAGACAGCTTTGGGGGCTGGAGTCGGAGATGACGGACACCTACCCCTACTTATGTGAGGCATCGGACTATGGGATGCTGTTTAGTTTTGTTTCGAGGACGAAACTCTTTTTAGTAGGGGAGGATGTGGTTGACCCAACTTTTGTAGAAGCTTTTGCGGCTTTATCAGTGACTACAGGAAGCTCACACAGTGTCATGGAGCTTGTAGAATCAAAATTGGATTTTTAATATGGACCCGGCGCGAAAATCGGATCAAGTGGGGCCTTTCTGGGGGCTTTCAGCAAAATTTCGGATGAGAATTTGGAAATCGGACAGCGGATTTGGACTCAGCGTGCGAAAACGATCAAAATGGTGTATTCACTTTATTTTCGGCGCCAAAAATACTGTTCACCGGAACAGTAACTCCGGCCGCCGGAAAATACTGTTCCAAGCGACCGGCGGCAGGCGGCGAGCGGCGGCGCAACGGCGAGAACAGCGGCGCAGCGGCGGAGCAGGGCCGCGGGCAGCGCGGGCAGGCGCGGGCGAGCGCGGGGGCAGCGCGCAGGCGGGCGGTCCACAGAATAGTCGTGCACCGGGTGCAGGGAAGGTTGAGGTTGCCACGTGTCAGCTCCTCATTGGTCGGGGCGGCGTCAAGGAGGGCGGCCTGTCTGGGACACGTGGCGGCTTCTGGTGGGCCGACACTTTCCGGAAGACCCGGCGCATGGACCGGCTCGTGCGTCCCGTGGATCACGTGTGGACACGTGTCGGCAGCCGGTTGGCGGGCGCCGCCCGCGTGGCGGGCGATGCGCCGCCCACGTGCGCCACGTGGCGCCCAGCCATTGGCGGGCGCCGCTGGTGCGGTGTTCGAGCGGGAACACGCGGCGGCGCCCGACTCGCGGGCGCCTGCTGTTCACTTTCGGGGGTGCGTGGCTCGCGCCGGGTGATTCCGGGCGCTGGTCGCGGGCCGGGCTGCGGCCCATTCGGGCGCCCGAATTCGGGGTGCGCCCGAATGTTTGGTGGGCTATAAATAGCCCACCACCCCTCTTTTCTTCTGCCTTTCCCTGTTTTAGAGAGAGAGAATCTGAGGGTGCGACTTAAGAAGACTTCTCCTCTCTCTGTCCTCCATCTCTCTAGGAAGTTTTGAATTTTTGGAGTTACCGACAGCGAGTCATGTCGACGCGCGCGCTTCGACGTTTCCCTTTTTCAGTCCTTTCCGTCGCAGTTCAGTCAGGATTTCCTGTGCGCAAACCAGGAGGATTTTGGACGATTTCTTCTACAGCGGTTCCTAAGAGGTAAGGCTTTTCGATTTATGTTTGATCGTTTCGCTTCATTTTGGGTTTTTGGCATGGTTCCCGAGGCATCTTTTGACCCCATTTTCTGTGATGGATTCCTGGACAGCATGGGCTTGTGATTTTATATCTTGCATAGGATACGATCGGATGAGGCATTCAAGAGTCGTTTTGATCTACTCTACTCGTCGCAAGGAACTTCCCGTATTTTTCTTGGATTTTTCTGATTTTCCGAAAAGTGAGAAA